>CATOTT010000076.1:0-27807 GCA_951813785.1 Criorhina ranunculi
TAGATGGGTAGAATGGAGCTTCAAACACGAGGAAAAGCCACTCCCGTCCTCAGATACGGAGTATGAGGGCCCCAGCAGCATCGAATGTGGCACGAAGTAGACCCAAAAAAAGGGATTTTTTTCCAGACGACCCCGGCCCTGCTCGGAAAGCATGAATTTTTTTTCTCGTCTTTCCTTTAAATTTCTTTGCTAGATGGGTAGAATGGAGCTTCAAACACGAGGAAAAGCCACTCCCGTCCTCAGATACGGAGTATGAGGGCCCCAGCAGCATCGAGTGTGGCACGAAGTAGACCCAAAAAAAATGATTTTTTTCCAGACGACCCCGGCCCTGCTCGGAAAGCGTGAATTTTTTTTCTCGTCTTTCCTTTAAATTTCTTTGCTAGATGGGTAGAATGGAGCTTCAAACACGAGGAAAAGCCACTCCCGTCCTCAGATACGGAGTATGAGGGCCCCAGCAGCATCGAATGTGGCACGAAGTAGACCCAAAAAAAATTATTTTTTCCAGACGACCCCGGCCCTGCTCGGAAAGCGTGAATTTTTGTTCTCGCCTTTCCTTTAAATTTCTTTGCTAGATGGGTAGAATGGAGCTTCAAACACGAGGAAAAGCCACTCCCGTCCTCAGATACGGAGTATGAGGGCCCCAGCAGCATCGAATGTGGCACGAAGTAGACCCAAAAAAAGGGATTTTTTTTCCAGACGACCCCGGCCCTGCTCGGAAAGCGTGAATTTTTTTTCTCGTCTTTCCTTTAAATTTCTTTGCTAGATGGGTAGAATGGAGCTTCAAACACGAGGAAAAGCCACTCCCGTCCTCAGATACGGAGTATGAGGGCCCCAGCAGCATCAAATGTGGCACGAAGTAGACCCAAAAAAATGATTTTTTTCCAGACGACCCCGGCCCTGCTCGGAAAGTGTGAATTTTTTTTCTCGTCTTTCCTTTAAATTTCTTTGCTAGATGGGTAGAATGGAGCTTCAAACACGAGGAAAAGCCACTCCCGTCCTCAGATACGGAGTTTGAGGGCCCCAGCAGCATCGAGTGTGGCACGAAGTAGACCCAAAAAAAATGATTTTTTCCAGACGACCCCGGTTCTGCTCGGAAAGCGTGAATTTTTTTTCTCGTCTTTGCTTTAAATTTCTTTGCTAGATGGGTAGAATGGAGCTTCAAACACGAGGAAAAGCCACTCCCGTCCTCAGATACGGAGTATGAGGGCCCCAGCAGCATCGAATGTGGCACGAAGTAGACCCAAAAAAAATTATTTTTTTCCAGACGACCCCGGCCCTGCTCGGAAAGCGTGAATTTTTTTTCTCGTCTTTCCTTTAAATTTCTTTGCTAGATGGGTAGAATGGAGCTTCAAACACGAGGAAAAGCCACTCCCGTCCTCAGATACGGAGTATGAGGGATCCAGCAGCATCGAGTGTGGCACGAAGTAGACCCAAAAAAAATGATTTTTTCCAGACGACCCCGGTTCTGCTCGGAAAGCGTGAATTTTTTTTCTCGTCTTTCCTTTAAATTTCTTTGCTAGATGGGTAGAATGGAGCTTCAAACACGAGGAAAAGCCACTCCCGTCCTCAGATACGGAGTATGAGGGCCCCAGCAGCATCGAATGTGGCACGAAGTAGACCCAAAAAAAGGGATTTTTTTCCAGACGACCCCGGCCCTGCTCGGAAAGCGTGAATTTTTTTTCTCGTCTTTCCTTTAAATTTCTTTGCAAGATGGGTAGAATGGAGCTTCAAACACGAGGAAAAGCCACTCCCGTCCTCAGATACGGAGTATGAGGGCCCCAGCAGCATCGAATGTGGCACGAAGTAGACCCAAAAAAATGATTTTTTTCCAGACGACCCCGGCCCTGCTCGGAAAGCGTGAATTTTTTTTCTCGTCTTTCCTTTAAATTTCTTTGCTAGATGGGTAGAATGGAGCTTCAAACACGAGGAAAAGCCACTCCCGTCCTCAGATACGGAGTTTGAGGGCCCCAGCAGCATCGAATGTGGCACGAAGTAGACCCAAAAAAATGATTTTTTCCAGACGACCCCGGCCCTGCTCGGAAAGCGTGAATTTTTTTTCTCGTCTTTCCTTTAAATTTCTTTGCTAGATGGGTAGAATGGAGCTTCAAACACGAGGAAAAGCCACTCTCGTCCTCAGATACGGAGTATGAGGGCCCCAGCAACATCGAATGTGGCACGAAGTAGAACCAAAAAAAGGGATTTTTTTCCAGACGACCCCGGCCCTGCTCGGAAAGCGTGAATTTTTTTTCTCGTCTTTCCTATAAATTTCTTTGCTAGATGGGTAGAATGGAGCTTCAAACACGAGGAAAAGCCACTCTCGTCCTCAGATACGGAGTTTGAGGGCCCCAGCAGCATCGAATGTGGCACGAAGTAGACCCAAAAAAAATTATTTTTTTCCAGACGACCCCGGCCCTGCTCGGAAAGCGTGAATTTTTTTTCTCGTCTTTCCTTTAAATTTCTTTGCTAGATGGGTAGAATGGAGCTTCAAACACGAGGAAAAGCCACTCCCGTCCTCAGATACGGAGTATGAGGGCCCCAGCAGCATCGAATGTGGCACGAAGTAGACCCAAAAAAAATTATTTTTTTCCAGACGACCCCGGCCCTGCTCGGAAAGCGTGCATTTTTTTTCTCGTCTTTCCTTTAAATTTCTTTGCTCGATGGGTAGAATGGAGCTTCAAACACGAGGAAAAGCCACTTCCGTCCTCAGATACGGAGTATGATGGCCCCAGCAGCATCGAATGTGGCACGAAGTAGACCCAAAAAAAATTATTTTTTTCCAGACGACCCCGGCCCTGCTCGGAAAGTGTGAATTTTTTTTCTCGCCTTTCCTTTAAATTTCTTTGCTAGATGGGTAGAATGGAGCTTCAAACACGAGGAAAAGCCACTCCCGTCCTCAGATACGGAGTTTGAGGGCCCCAGCAGCATCGAATGTGGCACGAAGTAGACCCAAAAAAAATTATTTTTTTCCAGACGACCCCGGCCCTGCTCGGAAAGCGTGAATTTTTTTTCTCGCCTTTCCTTTAAATTTCTTTGCTAGATGGGTAGAATGGAGCTTCAAACACGAGGAAAAGCCACTCCCGTCCTCAGATACGGAGTATGAGGGCCCCAGCAGCATCGCGTGTGGCACGAAGTAGACCCAAAAAAAATTATTTTTTTCCAGACGACCCCGGCCCTGCTCGGAAAGCGTGAATTTTTTTTCTCGTCTTTCCTTTAAATTTCTTTGCTAGATGGGTAGAATGGAGCTTCAAACACGAGGAAAAGCCACTCCCGTCCTCAGATACGGAGTATGAGGGCCCCAGCAGCATCGAATGTGGCACGAAGTAGACCCAAAAAAAGGATTTTTTTCCAGACGACCCCGGCCCTGCTCGGAAAGCGTGAATTTTTTTTCTCGTCTTTCCTTTAAATTTCTTTGCTAGATGGGTAGAATGGAGCTTCAAACACGAGGAAAAGAAACTCTCGTCCTCAGATACGGAGTATGAGGGCCCCAGCAACATCGAATGTGGCACGAAGTAGAACCAAAAAAAGGGATTTTTTTCCAGACGACCCCGGCCCTGCTCGGAAAGCGTGAATGTTTTTTCTCGTCTTTCCTTTAAATTTCTTTGCTTGATGGGTAGAATGGAGCTTCAAACACGAGGAAAAGCCACTCCCGTCCTCAGATACGGAGTTTGAGGGCCCCAGCAGCATCGAATGTGGCACGAAGTAGACCCAAAAAAAATGATTTTTTTCCAGACGACGCCGGCCCTGCTTGGAAAGCGTGAATTTTTTTTCTCGTCTTTCCTTTAAATTTCTTTGCTAGATGGGTAGAATGGAGCTTCAAACACGAGGAAAAGCCACTCCCGTCCTCAGATACGGAGTTTGAGGGCCCCAGCAGCATCGAATGTGGCACGAAGTAGACCCAAAAAAATTATTTTTTTCCAGACGACTCCGGCCCTGCTCGGAAAGCGTGAATTTTTTTCTCGCCTTTCCTTTAAATTTCTTTGCTAGATGGGTAGAATGGAGCTTCAAACACGAGGAAAAGCCACTCCCGTCCTCAGATACGGAGTATGAGGGCCCCAGCAGCATCGCGTGTGGCACGAAGTAGACCCAAAAAAAATTATTTTTTTCCAGACGACCCCGGCCCTGCTCGGAAAGCGTGAATTTTTTTTCTCGTCTTTCCTTTAAATTTCTTTGCTAGATGGGTAGAATGGAGCTTCAAACACGAGGAAAAGCCACTCCCGTCCTCAGATACGGAGTATGAGGGCCCCAGCAGCATCGAATGTGGCACGAAGTAGACCCAAAAAAATGATTTTTTCCCAGACGACCCCGGCCCTGCTCGGAAAGCGTGAATTTTTTTTCTCGTCTTTCCTTTAAATTTCTTTGCTAGATGGGTAGAATGGAGCTTCAAACACGAGGAAAAGCCACTCTCGTCCTCAGATACGGAGTATGAGGGCCCCAGCAACATCGAATGTGGCACGTAGTAGAACCAAAAAAAGGGATTTTTTTCCAGACGACCCCGGCCCTGCTCGGAAAGCGTGAAAATTTTTTCTCGTCTTTCCTTTAAATTTCTTTGCTAGATGGGTAGAATGGAGCTTCAAACACGAGGAAAAGCCACTCTCGTCCTCAGATACGGAGTATGAGGGCCCCAGCAACATCGAATGTGGCACGAAGTAGAACCAAAAAAATGATTTTTTTCCAGACGACCCCGGCCCTGCTCGGAAAGCGTGAATTTTTTTTCTCGTCTTTCCTTTAAATTTCTTTGCTAGATGGGTAGAATGGAGCTTCAAACACGAGGAAAAGCCACTCCCGTCCTCAGATACGGAGTATGAGGGCCCCAGCAGCATCGAATGTGGCACGAAGTAGACCCAAAAAAATGATTTTTTTCCAGACGACCCCGGCCCTGCTCGGAAAGCGTGAATTTTTTTTTCTCGTCTTTCCTTTAAATTTCTTTGCTAGATGGGTAGAATGGAGCTTCAAACACGAGGAAAAGCCACTCCCGTCCTCAGATACGGAGTTTGAGGGCCCCAGCAGCATCGAATGTGGCACGAAGTAGACCCAAAAAAATTATTTTTTTCCAGACGACCCCGGCCCTGCTTGGAAAGCGTGAATTTTTTTTCTCGTCTTTCCTTTAAATTTCTTTGCTAGATGGGTAGAATGGAGCTTCAAACACGAGGAAAAGCCACTCCCGTCCTCAGATACGGAGTATGAGGGCCCCAGCAGCATCGAGTGTGGCACGAAGTAGACCCAAAAAAAATGATTTTTTTCCAGACGACCCCGGCCCTGCTCGGAAAGCGTGAATTTTTTTTCTCGTCTTTCCTTTAAATTTCTTTGCTAGATGGGTAGAATGGAGCTTCAAACACGAGGAAAAGCCACTCCCGTCCTCAGATACGGAGTATGAGGGCCCCAACAGCATCGAATGTGGCACGAAGTAGACCCAAAAAAAGGGATTTTTTTCCAGACGACCCCGGCCCTGCTCGGAAAGCGTGAATTTTTTTTCTCGTCTTTCCTTTAAATTTCTTTGCTAGATGGGTAGAATGGAGCTTCAAACACGAGGAAAAGCCACTCCCGTCCTCAGATACGGAGTATGAGGGCCCCAGCAGCATCGAATGTGGCACGAAGTAGACCCAAAAAAAGGGATTTTTTTCCAGACGACCCCGGCCCTGCTCGGAAAGCGTGAATTTTTTTTCTCGCCTTTCCTTTAAATTTCTTTGCTAGATGGGTAGAATGGAGCTTCAAACACGAGGAAAAGCCACTCCCGTCCTCAGATACGGAGTATGAGGGCCCCAGCAGCATCGAATGTGGCACGAAGTAGACCCAAAAAAAATGATTTTTTTCCAGACGACCCCGGCCCTGCTCGGAAAGCGTGAATTTTTTTTCTCGTCTTTCCTTTAAATTTCTTTGCTAGATGGGTAGAATGGAGCTTCAAACACGAGGAAAAGCCACTCCCGTCCTCAGATACGGAGTATGAGGGCCCCAGCAGCATCGAGTGTGGCACGAAGTAGACCCAAAAAAAATTATTTTTTTCCAGACGACCCCGGCCCTGCTCGGAAAGCGTGAATTTTTTTTCTCGTCTTTCCTTTAAATTTCTTTGCTAGATGGGTAGAATGGAGCTTCAAACACGAGGAAAAGCCACTCCCGTCCTCAGATACGGAGTATGAGGGCCCCAGCAGCATCAAATGTGGCACGAAGTAGACCCAAAAAAATGATTTTTTTCCAGACGACCCCGGCCCTGCTCGGAAAGCGTGAATTTTTTTTCTCGTCTTTCCTTTAAATTTCTTTGCTAGATGGGTAGAATGGAGCTTCAAACACGAGGAAAAGCCACTCCCGTCCTCAGATACGGAGTATGAGGGCCCCAGCAGCATCAAATGTGGCACGAAGTAGACCCAAAAAAAGGGATTTTTTTCCAGACGACCCCGGCCCTGCTCGGAAAGCGTGAATTTTTTTTCTCGTCTTTCCTTTAAATTTCTTTGCTAGATGGGTAGAATGGAGCTTCAAACACGAGGAAAAGCCACTCCCGTCCTCAGATACGGAGTATGAGGGCCCCAGCAGCATCGAGTGTGGCACGAAGTAGACCAAAAAAAAATTATTTTTTTCCAGACGACCCCGGCCCTGCTCGGAAAGCGTGAATTTTTTTTCTCGTCTTTCCTTTAAATTTCTTTGCTAGATGGGTAGAATGGAGCTTCAAACACGAGGAAAAGCCACTCCCGTCCTCAGATACGGAGTATGAGGGCCCCAGCAGCATCGAGTGTGGCACGAAGTAGACCCAAAAAAAATTATTTTTTTCCAGACGACCCCGGCCCTGCTCGGAAAGCGTGAATTTTTTTTCTCGTCTTTCCTTTAAATTTCTTTGCTAGATGGGTAGAATGGAGCTTCAAACACGAGGAAAAGCCACTCCCGTCCTCAGATACGGAGTATGAGGGCCCCAGCAGCATCAAATGTGGCACGAAGTAGACCCAAAAAAATTATTTTTTTCCAGACGACCCCGGCCCTGCTCGGAAAGCGTGAATTTTTTTTCTCGTCTTTCCTTTAAATTTCTTTGCTAGATGGGTAGAATGGAGCTTCAAACACGAGGAAAAGCCACTCCCGTCCTCAGATACGGAGTATGAGGGCCCCAGCAGCATCAAATGTGGCACGAAGTAGACCCAAAAAAAGGGATTTTTTTCCAGACGACCCCGGCCCTGCTCGGAAAGCGTGAATTTTTTTTCTCGTCTTTCCTTTAAATTTCTTTGCTAGATGGGTAGAATGGAGCTTCAAACACGAGGAAAAGCCACTCCCGTCCTCAGATACGGAGTATGAGGGCCCCAGCAGCATCGAATGTGGCACGAAGTAGACCCGAAAAAAATTATTTTTTCCAGACGACCCCGGCCCTGCTCGGAAAGCGTGAATTTTTTTTCTCGTCTTTCCTTTAAATTTCTTTGCTAGATGGGTAGAATGGAGCTTCAAACACGAGGAAAATCCACTCCCGTCCTCAGATACGGAGTATGAGGGCCCCAGCAGCATCGAATGTGGCACGAAGTAGACCCAAAAAAAGGGATTTTTTTTCCAGACGACCCCGGCCCTGCTCGGAAAGCGTGAATTTTTTTTCTCGTCTTTCCTTTAAATTTCTTTGCTAGATGGGTAGAATGGAGCTTCAAACACGAGGAAAAGCCACTCCCGTCCTCAGATACGGAGTATGAGGGCCCCAGCAGCATCAAATGTGGCACGAAGTAGACCCAAAAAAATTATTTTTTTCCAGACGACCCCGGCCCTGCTCGGAAAGCGTGAATTTTTTTTCTCGTCTTTCCTTTAAATTTCTTTGCTAGATGGGTAGAATGGAGCTTCAAACACGAGGAAAAGCCACTCCCGTCCTCAGATACGGAGTATGAGGGCCCCAGCAGCATCGAAAGTGGCACGAAGTAGACCCAAAAAAAGGGATTTTTTTCCAGACGACCCCGGCCCTGCTCGGAAAGCGTGAATTTTTTTTCTCGTCTTTCCTTTAAATTTCTTTGCTAGATGGGTAGAATGGAGCTTCAAACACGAGGAAAAGCCACTCCCGTCCTCAGATACGGAGTTTGAGGGCCCCAGCAGCATCGAATGTGGCACGAAGTAGACCCAAAAAAAATGATTTTTTTCCAGACGACCCCGGCCCTGCTCGGAAAGCGTGAATTTTTTTTCTCGTCTTTCCTTTAAATTTCTTTGCTAGATGGGTAGAATGGAGCTTCAAACACGAGGAAAAGCCACTCCCGTCCTCAGATACGGAGTATGAGGGCCCCAGCAGCATCGAGTGTGGCACGAAGTAGACCCAAAAAAAGGGATTTTTTTCCAGACGACCCCGGCCCTGCTTGGAAAGCGTGAATTTTTTTTCTCGTCTTTCCTTTAAACTTCTTTGCTAGATGAGTAGAATGGAGCTTCAAACACGAGGAAAAGCCACTCCCGTCCTCAGATACGGAGTATGAGGGCCCCAGCAGCATCAAATGTGGCACGAAGTAGACCCAAAAAAAGGGATTTTTTTCCAGACGACCCCGGCCCTGCTCGGAAAGCGTGAATTTTTGTTCTCGCCTTTCCTTTAAATTTCTTTGCTAGATGGGTAGAATGGAGCTTCAAACACGAGGAAAAGCCACTCCCGTCCTCAGATACGGAGTATGAGGGCCCCAGCAGCATCGAGTGTGGCACGAAGTAGACCCAAAAAAAATTATTTTTTCCAGACGACCCCGGCCCTGCTCGGAAAGCGTGAATTTTTTTTCTCGTCTTTCCTTTAAATTTCTTTGCTAGATGGGTAGAATGGAGCTTCAAACACGAGGAAAAGCCACTCCCGTCCTCAGATACGGAGTATGAGGGCCCCAGCAGCATCGAATGTGGCACGAAGTAGACCCAAAAAAAGGGATTTTTTTCCAGACGACCCCGGCCCTGCTCGGAAAGCGTGAATTTTTTTTCTCGTCTTTCCTTTAAATTTCTTTGCTAGATGGGTAGAATGGAGCTTCAAACACGAGGAAAAGCCACTCCCGTCCTCAGATACGGAGTTTGAGGGCTCCAGCAGCATCGAATGTGGCACGAAGTAGACCCAAAAAAAATTATTTTTTTCCAGACGACCCCGGCCCTGCTCGGAAAGCGTGAATTTTTTTTCTCGTCTTTCCTTTAAATTTCTTTGCTAGATGGGTAGAATGGAGCTTCAAACACGAGGAAAAGCCACTCCCGTCCTCAGATACGGAGTATGAGGGCCCCAGCAGCATCGAGTGTGGCACGAAGTAGACCCAAAAAAATGATTTTTTTCCAGACGACCCCGGCCCTGCTCGGAAAGCGTGAATTTTTTTTCTCGTCTTTCCTTTAAATTTCTTTGCTAGATGGGTAGAATGGAGCTTCAAACACGAGGAAAAGCCACTCCCGTCCTCAGATACGGAGTATGAGGGCCCCAGCAGCATCAAATGTGGCACGAAGTAGACCCAAAAAAAGGGATTTTTTTCCAGACGACCCCGGCCCTGCTCGGAAAGCGTGAATTTTTTTTCTCGTCTTTCCTTTAAATTTCTTTGCTAGATGGGTAGAATGGAGCTTCAAACACGAGGAAAAGCCACTCCCGTCCTCAGATACGGAGTATGAGGGCCCCAGCAGCATCGAATGTGGCACGAAGTAGAACCAAAAAAATGATTTTTTTCCAGATGACCCCGGCCCTGCTCGGAAAGCGTGAATTTTTTTTCTCGTCTTTCCTTTAAATTTCTTTGCTAGATGGGTAGAATGGAGCTTCAAACACGAGGAAAAGCCACTCCCGTCCTCAGATACGGAGTATGAGGGCCCCAGCAGCATCGAGTGTGGCACGAAGTAGACCCAAAAAAAGGGATTTTTTTCCAGACGACCCCGGCCCTGCTCGGAAAGCGTGAATTTTTTTTCTCGTCTTTCCTTTAAATTTCTTTGCTAGATGGGTAGAATGGAGCTTCAAACACGAGGAAAAGCCACTCCCGTCCTCAGATACGGAGTATGAGGGCCCCAGCAGCATCGAATGTGGCACGAAGTAGACCCGAAAAAAATTATTTTTTTCCAGACGACCCCGGCCCTGCTCGGAAAGCGTGAATTTTTTTTCTCGTCTTTCCTTTAAATTTCTTTGCTAGATGGGTAGAATGGAGCTTCAAACACGAGGAATATCCACTCCCGTCCTCAGATACGGAGTATGAGGGCCCCAGCAGCATCGAATGTGGCACGAAGTAGACCCAAAAAAGGGATTTTTTTTCCAGACGACCCCGGCCCTGCTCGGAAAGCGTGAATTTTTTTTCTCGTCTTTCCTTTCAGTTTCTTTGCTAGATGGGTAGAATGGAGCATCAAACACGAGGAAAAGCCACTCCCGTCCTCAGATACGGAGTATGAGGGCCCCAGCAGCATCGAGTGTGGCACGAAGTAGACCCAAAAAAAATTATTTTTTCCAGACGACCCCGCCCCTGCTCGGAAAGCGTGAATTTTTTTTCTCGTCTTTCCTTTAAATTTCTTTGCTAGATGGGTAGAATGGAGCTTCAAACACGAGGAAAAGCCACTCCCGTCCTCAGATACGGAGTATGAGGGCCCCAGCAGCATCAAATGTGGCACGAAGTAGACCCAAAAAAATTATTTTTTTCCAGACGACCCCGGCCCTGCTCGGAAAGCGTGAATTTTTTTTCTCGTCTTTCCTTTAAATTTCTTTGCTAGATGGGTAGAATGGAGCTTCAAACACGAGGAAAAGCCACTCCCGTCCTCAGATATGGAGTTTGAGGGATCCAGCAGCATCGAGTGTGGCACGAAGTAGACCCAAAAAAAATGATTTTTTCCAGACGACCCCGGTTCTGCTCGGAAAGCGTGAATTTTTTTTCTCGTCTTTCCTTTAAATTTCTTTGCTAGATGGGTAGAATGGAGCTTCAAACACGAGGAAAAGCCACTCCCGTCCTCAGATACGGAGTATGAGGGCCCCAGCAGCATCGAGTGTGGCACGAAGTAGACCCAAAAAAAGGGATTTTTTTCCAGACGACCCCGGCCCTGCTCGGAAAGCGTGAATTTTTTTTCTCGTCTTTCCTTTAAATTTCTTTGCTAGATGGGTAGAATGGAGCTTCAAACACGAGGAAAAGCCACTCCCGTCCTCAGATACGGAGTATGAGGGCCCCAGCAGCATCGAGTGTGGCACGAAGTAGACCCAAAAAAATGATTTTTTTCCAGACGACCCCGGCCCTGCTCGGAAAGCGTGAATTTTTTTTCTCGTCTTTCCTTTAAATTTCTTTGCTAGATGGGTAGAATGGAGCTTCAAACACGAGGAAAAGCCACTCCCGTCCTCAGATACGGAGTATGAGGGCCCCAGCAGCATCAAATGTGGCACGAAGTAGACCCAAAAAAAGGGATTTTTTTCCAGACGACCCCGGCCCTGCTCGGAAAGCGTGAATTTTTTTTCTCGTCTTTCCTTTAAATTTCTTTGCTAGATGGGTAGAATGGAGCTTCAAACACGAGGAAAAGCCACTCCCGTCCTCAGATACGGAGTATGAGGGCCCCAGCAGCATCGAATGTGGCACGAAGTAGAACCAAAAAAATGATTTTTTTCCAGATGACCCCGGCCCTGCTCGGAAAGCGTGAATTTTTTTTCTCGTCTTTCCTTTAAATTTCTTTGCTAGATGGGTAGAATGGAGCTTCAAACACGAGGAAAAGCCACTCCCGTCCTCAGATACGGAGTATGAGGGCCCCAGCAGCATCGAGTGTGGCACGAAGTAGACCCAAAAAAAGGGATTTTTTTCCAGACGACCCCGGCCCTGCTCGGAAAGCGTGAATTTTTGTTCTCGCCTTTCCTTTAAATTTCTTTGCTAGATGGGTAGAATGGAGCTTCAAACACGAGGAAAAGCCACTCCCGTCCTCAGATACGGAGTATGAGGGCCCCAGCAGCATCGAATGTGGCACGAAGTAGACCCAAAAAAGGGATTTTTTTTCCAGACGACCCCGGCCCTGCTCGGAAAGTGTGAATTTTTTTTCTCGTCTTTCCTTTAAATTTCTTTGCTAGATGGGTAGAATGGAGCTTCAAACACGAGGAAAAGCCACTCCCGTCCTCAGATACGGAGTATGAGGGCCCCAGCAGCATCGAATGTGGCACGAAGTAGACCCAAAAAAATGGATTTTTTTCCAGACGACCCCGGCCCTGCTCGGAAAGCGTGAATTTTTTTTCTCGTCTTTCCTTTAAATTTCTTTGCTAGATGGGTAGAATGGAGCTTCAAACACGAGGAAAAGCCACTCCCGTCCTCAGATACGGAGTATGAGGGCCCCAGCAGCATCGAATGTGGCACGAAGTAGACCCAAAAAAAATTATTTTTTCCAGACGACCCCGGCCCTGCTCGGAAAGCGTGAATTTTTTTTCTCGTCTTTCCTTTAAATTTCTTTGCTAGATGGGTAGAATGGAGCTTCAAACACGAGGAAAAGCCACTCCCGTCCTCAGATACGGAGTATGAGGGCCCCAGCAGCATCAAATGTGGCACGAAGTAGACCCAAAAAAATTATTTTTTTCCAGACGACCCCGGCCCTGCTCGGAAAGCGTGAATTTTTTTTCTCGTCTTTCCTTTAAATTTCTTTGCTAGATGGGTAGAATGGAGCTTCAAACACGAGGAAAAGCCACTCCCGTCCTCAGATATGGAGTTTGAGGGATCCAGCAGCATCGAGTGTGGCACGAAGTAGACCCAAAAAAAATGATTTTTTCCAGACGACCCCGGTTCTGCTCGGAAAGCGTGAATTTTTTTTCTCGTCTTTCCTTTAAATTTCTTTGCTAGATGGGTAGAATGGAGCTTCAAACACGAGGAAAAGCCACTCCCGTCCTCAGATACGGAGTATGAGGGCCCCAGCAGCATCGAGTGTGGCACGAAGTAGACCCAAAAAAAGGGATTTTTTTCCAGACGACCCCGGCCCTGCTCGGAAAGCGTGAATTTTTTTTCTCGTCTTTCCTTTAAATTTCTTTGCTAGATGGGTAGAATGGAGCTTCAAACACGAGGAAAAGCCACTCCCGTCCTCAGATACGGAGTTTGAGGGCCCCAGCAGCATCGAATGTGGCACGAAGTAGACCCAAAAAAAATGATTTTTTTCCAGACGACCCCGGCCCTGCTCGGAAAGCGTGAATTTTTTTTCTCGTCTTTCCTTTAAATTTCTTTGCTAGATGGGTAGAATGGAGCTTCAAACACGAGGAAAAGCCACTCCCGTCCTCAGATACGGAGTATGAGGGCCCCAGCAGCATCAAATGTGGCACGAAGTAGACCCAAAAAAAGGGATTTTTTTCCAGACGACCCCGGCCCTGCTCGGAAAGCGTGAATTTTTTTTCTCGTCTTTCCTTTAAATTTCTTTGCTAGATGGGTAGAATGGAGCTTCAAACACGAGGAAAAGCCACTCCCGTCCTCAGATACGGAGTTTGAGGGCCCCAGCAGCATCAAATGTGGCACGAAGTAGACCCAAAAAAATTATTTTTTTCCAGACGACCCCGGCCCTGCTCGGAAAGCGTGAATTTTTTTTCTCGTCTTTCCTTTAAATTTCTTTGCTAGATGGGTAGAATGGAGCTTCAAACACGAGGAAAAGCCACTCCCGTCCTCAGATACGGAGTATGAGGGCCCCAGCAGCATCGAGTGTGGCACGAAGTAGACCCAAAAAAAATGATTTTTTTCCAGACGACCCCGGCCCTGCTCGGAAAGCGTGAATTTTTTTTCTCGTCTTTCCTTTAAATTTCTTTGCTAGATGGGTAGAATGGAGCTTCAAACACGAGGAAAAGCCACTCCCGTCCTCAGATACGGAGTATGAGGGCCCCAGCAGCATCGAGTGTGGCACGAAGTAGACCAAAAAAAAATTATTTTTTTCCAGACGACCCCGGCCCTGCTCGGAAAGCGTGAATTTTTTTTCTCGTCTTTCCTTTAAATTTCTTTGCTAGATGGGTAGAATGGAGCTTCAAACACGAGGAAAAGCCACTCCCGTCCTCAGATACGGAGTATGAGGGCCCCAGCAGCATCGAATGTGGCACGAAGTAGACCCAAAAAAAATTATTTTTTTCCAGACGACCCCGGCCCTGCTCGGAAAGCGTGAATTTTTTTTCTCGTCTTTCCTTTAAATTTCTTTGCTAGATGGGTAGAATGGAGCTTCAAACACGAGGAAAAGCCACTCCCGTCCTCAGATACGGAGTATGAGGGCCCCAGCAGCATCGAGTGTGGCACGAAGTAGACCCAAAAAAAATGATTTTTTTCCAGACGACCCCGGCCCTGCTCGGAAAGCGTGAATTTTTTTTCTCGTCTTTCCTTTAAATTTCTTTGCTAGATGGGTAGAATGGAGCTTCAAACACGAGGAAAAGCCACTCCCGTCCTCAGATACGGAGTATGAGGGCCCCAGCAGCATCAAATGTGGCACGAAGTAGACCCAAAAAAATGATTTTTTTCCAGACGACCCCGGCCCTGCTCGGAAAGCGTGAATTTTTTTTCTCGTCTTTCCTTTAAATTTCTTTGCTAGATGGGTAGAATGGAGCTTCAAACACGAGGAAAAGCCACTCCCGTCCTCAGATACGGAGTATGAGGGCCCCAGCAGCATCGAGTGTGGCACGAAGTAGACCCAAAAAAAGGGATTTTTTTCCAGACGACCCCGGCCCTGCTCGGAAAGCGTGAATTTTTTTTCTCGTCTTTCCTTTAAATTTCTTTGCTAGATGGGTAGAATGGAGCTTCAAACACGAGGAAAAGCCACTCCCGTCCTCAGATACGGAGTATGAGGGCCCCAGCAGCATCGAGTGTGGCACGAAGTAGACCCAAAAAAATGATTTTTTTCCAGACGACCCCGGCCCTGCTCGGAAAGCGTGAATTTTTTTTCTCGTCTTTCCTTTAAATTTCTTTGCTAGATGGGTAGAATGGAGCTTCAAACACGAGGAAAAGCCACTCCCGTCCTCAGATACGGAGTATGAGGGCCCCAGCAGCATCAAATGTGGCACGAAGTAGACCCAAAAAAAGGGATTTTTTTCCAGACGACCCCGGCCCTGCTCGGAAAGCGTGAATTTTTTTTCTCGTCTTTCCTTTAAATTTCTTTGCTAGATGGGTAGAATGGAGCTTCAAACACGAGGAAAAGCCACTCCCGTCCTCAGATACGGAGTTTGAGGGCCCCAGCAGCATCGAATGTGGCACGAAGTAGACCCAAAAAAAATGATTTTTTTCCAGACGACCCCGGCCCTGCTCGGAAAGCGTGAATTTTTTTTCTCGTCTTTCCTTTAAATTTCTTTGCTAGATGGGTAGAATGGAGCTTCAAACACGAGGAAAAGCCACTCCCGTCCTCAGATACGGAGTATGAGGGCCCCAGCAGCATCAAATGTGGCACGAAGTAGACCCAAAAAAAGGGATTTTTTTCCAGACGACCCCGGCCCTGCTCGGAAAGCGTGAATTTTTTTTCTCGTCTTTCCTTTAAATTTCTTTGCTAGATGGGTAGAATGGAGCTTCAAACACGAGGAAAAGCCACTCCCGTCCTCAGATACGGAGTTTGAGGGCCCCAGCAGCATCAAATGTGGCACGAAGTAGACCCAAAAAAATTATTTTTTTCCAGATGACCCCGGCCCTGCTCGGAAAGCGTGAATTTTTTTTCTCGTCTTTCCTTTAAATTTCTTTGCTAGATGGGTAGAATGGAGCTTCAAACACGAGGAAAAGCCACTCCCGTCCTCAGATACGGAGTATGAGGGCCCCAGCAGCATCGAGTGTGGCACGAAGTAGACCCAAAAAAAATGATTTTTTTCCAGACGACCCCGGCCCTGCTCGGAAAGCGTGAATTTTTTTTCTCGTCTTTCCTTTAAATTTCTTTGCTAGATGGGTAGAATGGAGCTTCAAACACGAGGAAAAGCCACTCCCGTCCTCAGATACGGAGTATGAGGGCCCCAGCAGCATCGAGTGTGGCACGAAGTAGACCAAAAAAAAATTATTTTTTTCCAGACGACCCCGGCCCTGCTCGGAAAGCGTGAATTTTTTTTCTCGTCTTTCCTTTAAATTTCTTTGCTAGATGGGTAGAATGGAGCTTCAAACACGAGGAAAAGCCACTCCCGTCCTCAGATACGGAGTATGAGGGCCCCAGCAGCATCGAATGTGGCACGAAGTAGACCCAAAAAAAATTATTTTTTTCCAGACGACCCCGGCCCTGCTCGGAAAGCGTGAATTTTTTTTCTCGTCTTTCCTTTAAATTTCTTTGCTAGATGGGTAGAATGGAGCTTCAAACACGAGGAAAAGCCACTCCCGTCCTCAGATACGGAGTATGAGGGCCCCAGCAGCATCGAGTGTGGCACGAAGTAGACCCAAAAAAAATGATTTTTTTCCAGACGACCCCGGCCCTGCTCGGAAAGCGTGAATTTTTTTTCTCGTCTTTCCTTTAAATTTCTTTGCTAGATGGGTAGAATGGAGCTTCAAACACGAGGAAAAGCCACTCCCGTCCTCAGATACGGAGTATGAGGGCCCCAGCAGCATCAAATGTGGCACGAAGTAGACCCAAAAAAATGATTTTTTTCCAGACGACCCCGGCCCTGCTCGGAAAGCGTGAATTTTTTTTCTCGTCTTTCCTTTAAATTTCTTTGCTAGATGGGTAGAATGGAGCTTCAAACACGAGGAAAAGCCACTCCCGTCCTCAGATACGGAGTATGAGGGCCCCAGCAGCATCGAATGTGGCCCGAAGTAGACCCAAAAAAAGGGATTTTTTTCCAGACGACCCCGGCCCTGCTCGGAAAGCGTGAATTTTTTTTCTCGTCTTTCCTTTAAATTTCTTTGCTAGATGGGTAGAATGGAGCTTCAAACACGAGGAAAAGCCACTCCCGTCCTCAGATACGGAGTATGAGGGCCCCAGCAGCATCGAATGTGGCACGAAGTAGACCCAAAAAAAATTATTTTTTTCCAGACGACCCCGGCCCTGCTCGGAAAGCGTGAATTTTTGTTCTCGTCTTTCCTTTAAATTTCTTTGCTAGATGGGTAGAATGGAGCTTCAAACACGAGGAAAAGCCACTCCCGTCCTCAGATACGGAGTATGAGGGCCCCAGCAGCATCGAATGTGGCACGAAGTAGACCCAAAAAAAGGGATTTTTTTCCAGACGACCCCGGCCCTGCTCGGAAAGCGTGAATTTTTTTTCTCGTCTTTCCTTTAAATTTCTTTGCTAGATGGGTAGAATGGAGTTTCAAACACGAGGAAAAGCCACTCCCGTCCTCAGATACGGAGTATGAGGGCCCCAGCAGCATCAAATGTGGCACGAAGTAGACCCAAAAAAATAATTTTTTTCCAGACGACCCCGGCCCTGCTCGGAAAGCGTGAATTTTTTTTCTCGTCTTTCCTTTAAATTTCTTTGCTAGATGGGTAGAATGGAGCTTCAAACACGAGGAAAAGCCACTCCCGTCCTCAGATACGGAGTTTGAGGGCCCCAGCAGCATCGAATGTGGCACGAAGTAGACCCAAAAAAAAATATTTTTTTCCAGACGACCCCGGCCCTGCTTGGAAAGCGTGAATTTTTTTTCTCGTCTTTCCTTTAAATTTCTTTGCTAGATGGGTAGAATGGAGCTTCAAACACGAGGAAAAGCCACTCCCGTCCTCAGATACGGAGTATGGGGGCCCCAGCAGCATCGAATGTGGCTCGAAGTAGACCCAAAAAAAATGATTTTTTTCCAGACGACCCCGGCCCTGCTCGGAAAGCGTGAATTTTTGTTCTCGCCTTTCCTTTAAATTTCTTTGCTAGATGGGTAGAATGGAGCTTCAAACACGAGGAAAAGCCACTCCCGTCCTCAGATACGGAGTATGAGGGCCCCAGCAGCATCGAATGTGGCACGAAGTAGACCCAAAAAAAGGGATTTTTTTCCAGACGACCCCGGCCCTGCTCGGAAAGCGTGAATTTTTTTTCTCGTCTTTCCTTTAAATTTCTTTGCTAGATGGGTAGAATGGAGCTTCAAACACGAGGAAAAGCCACTCCCGTCCTCAGATACGGAGTATGAGGGCCCCAGCAGCATCGAGTGTGGCACGAAGTAGACCCAAAAAAAATTATTTTTTTCCAGACGACCCCGGCCCTGCTCGGAAAGCGTGAATTTTTTTTCTCGTCTTTCCTTTAAATTTCTTTGCTAGATGGGTAGAATTGAGCTTCAAACACGAGGAAAAGCCACTCCCGTCCTCAGATACGGAGTATGAGGGCCCCAGCAGCATCAAATGTGGCACGAAGTAGACCCAAAAAAATTATTTTTTTCCAGACGACCCCGGCCCTGCTTGGAAAGCGTGAATTTTTTTTCTCGTCTTTCCTTTAAATTTCTTTGGTAGATGGGTAGAATGGAGCTTCAGACACGAGGAAAAGCCACTCCCGTCCTCAGATACGGAGTATGAGGGCCCCAGCAGCATCGAATGTGGCACGAAGTAGACCCAAAAAAAAATATTTTTTTCCAGACGACCCCGGCCCTGCTTGGAAAGCGTGAATTTTTTTTCTCGTCTTTCCTTTAAATTTCTTTGCTAGATGGGTAGAATTGAGCTTCAAACACGAGGAAAAGCCACTCCCGTCCTCAGATACGGAGTATGAGGGCCCCAGCAGCATCAAATGTGGCACGAAGTAGACCCAAAAAAATTATTTTTTTCCAGACGACCCCGGCCCTGCTCGGAAAGCGTGAATTTTTTTCTCGTCTTTCCTTTAAATTTCTTTGCTAGATGGGTAGAATGGAGCTTCAAACACGAGGAAAAGCCACTCCCGTCCTCAGATACGGAGTATGAGGGCCCCAGCATCATCGAGTGTGGCACGAAGTAGACCCAAAAAAATGATTTTTTTCCAGACGACCCCGGCCCTGCTCGGAAAGCGTGAATTTTTTTTCTCGTCTTTCCTTTAAATTTCTTTGCTAGATGGGTAGAATGGAGCTTCAAACACGAGGAAAAGCCACTCCCGTCCTCAGATACGGAGTATGAGGGCCCCAGCAGCATCAAATGTGGCACGAAGTAGACCCAAAAAAATAATTTTTTTCCAGACGACCTCGGCCCTGCTCGGAAAGCGTGAATTTTTTTTCTCGTCTTTCCTTTAAATTTCTTTGCTAGATGGGTAGAATGGAGCTTCAAACACGAGGAAAAGCCACTCCCGTCCTCAGATACGGAGTTTGAGGGCCCCAGCAGCATCGAATGTGGCACGAAGTAGACCCAAAAAAAAATATTTTTTTCCAGACGACCCCGGCCCTGCTTGGAAAGCGTGAATTTTTTTTCTCGTCTTTCCTTTAAATTTCTTTGCTAGATGGGTAGAATGGAGCTTCAAACACGAGCAAAAGCCACTCCCGTCCTCAGATACGGAGTATGAGGGCCCCAGCAGCATCGAATGTGGCTCGAAGTAGACCCAAAAAAATGATTTTTTTCCAGACGACCCCGGCCCTGCTCGGAAAGCGTGAATTTTTGTTCTCGCCTTTCCTTTAAATTTCTTTGCTAGATGGGTAGAATGGAGCTTCAAACACGAGGAAAAGCCACTCCCGTCCTCAGATACGGAGTATGAGGGCCCCAGCAGCATCGAATGTGGCACGAAGTAGACCCAAAAAAAGGGATTTTTTTCCAGACGACCCCGGCCCTGCTCGGAAAGCGTGAATTTTTTTTCTCGTCTTTCCTTTAAATTTCTTTGCTAGATGGGTAGAATGGAGCTTCAAACACGAGGAAAAGCCACTCCCGTCCTCAGATACGGAGTATGAGGGCCCCAGCAGCATCGAGTGTGGCACGAAGTAGACCAAAAAAAAATTATTTTTTTCCAGACGACCCCGGCCCTGCTCGGAAAGCGTGAATTTTTTTTCTCGTCTTTCCTTTAAATTTCTTTGCTAGATGGGTAGAATGGAGCTTCAAACACGAGGAAAAGCCACTCCCGTCCTCAGATACGGAGTATGAGGGCCCCAGCAGCATCAAATGTGGCACGAAGTAGACCCAAAAAAATTATTTTTTTCCAGACGACCCCGGCCCTGCTTGGAAAGCGTGAATTTTTTTTCTCGTCTTTCCTTTAAATTTCTTTGGTAGATGGGTAGAATGGAGCTTCAGACACGAGGAAAAGCCACTCCCGTCCTCAGATACGGAGTTTGAGGGCCCCAGCAGCATCGAATGTGGCACGAAGTAGACCCAAAAAAAAATATTTTTTTCCAGACGACCCCGGCCCTGCTTGGAAAGCGTGAATTTTTTTTCTCGTCTTTCCTTTAAATTTCTTTGCTAGATGGGTAGAATGGAGCTTCAAACACGAGGAAAAGCCACTCCCGTCCTCAGATACGGAGTATGAGGGCCCCAGCAGCATCGAATGTGGCTCGAAGTAGACCCAAAAAAAATGATTTTTTTCCAGACGACCCCGGCCCTGCTCGGAAAGCGTGAATTTTTGTTCTCGCCTTTCCTTTAAATTTCTTTGCTAGATGGGTAGAATGGAGCTTCAAACACGAGGAAAAGCCACTCCCGTCCTCAGATACGGAGTTTGAGGGCCCCAGCAGCATCGAATGTGGCACGAAGTAGACCCAAAAAAAAATATTTTTTTCCAGACGACCCCGGCCCTGCTTGGAAAGCGTGAATTTTTTTTCTCGTCTTTCCTTTAAATTTCTTTGCTAGATGGGTAGAATGGAGCTTCAAACACGAGCAAAAGCCACTCCCGTCCTCAGATACGGAGTATGAGGGCCCCAGCAGCATCGAATGTGGCTCGAAGTAGACCCAAAAAAATGATTTTTTTCCAGACGACCCCGGCCCTGCTCGGAAAGCGTGAATTTTTGTTCTCGCCTTTCCTTTAAATTTCTTTGCTAGATGGGTAGAATGGAGCTTCAAACACGAGGAAAAGCCACTCCCGTCCTCAGATACGGAGTATGAGGGCCCCAGCAGCATCGAATGTGGCACGAAGTAGACCCAAAAAAAGGGATTTTTTTCCAGACGACCCCGGCCCTGCTCGGAAAGCGTGAATTTTTTTTCTCGTCTTTCCTTTAAATTTCTTTGCTAGATGGGTAGAATGGAGCTTCAAACACGAGGAAAAGCCACTCCCGTCCTCAGATACGGAGTATGAGGGCCCCAGCAGCATCAAATGTGGCACGAAGTAGACCCAAAAAAATAATTTTTTTCCAGACGACCCCGGCCCTGCTCGGAAAGCGTGAATTTTTTTTCTCGTCTTTCCTTTAAATTTCTTTGCTAGATGGGTAGAATGGAGCTTCAAACACGAGGAAAAGCCACTCCCGTCCTCAGATACGGAGTATGAGGGCCCCAGCAGCATCGAATGTGGCTCGAAGTAGACCCAAAAAAAATGATTTTTTTCCAGACGACCCCGGCCCTGCTTGGAAAGCGTGAATTTTTTTTCTCGTCTTTCCTTTAAATTTCTTTGCTAGATGGGTAGAATGGAGCTTCAAACACGAGGAAAAGCCACTCCCGTCCTCAGATACGGAGTATGAGGGCCCCAGCAGCATCGAATGTGGCACGAAGTAGACCCAAAAAAAGGGATTTTTTTCCAGACGACCCCGGCCCTGCTCGGAAAGCGTGAATTTTTGTTCTCGCCTTTCCTTTAAATTTCTTTGCTAGATGGGTAGAATGGAGCTTCAAACACGAGGAAAAGCCACTCCCGTCCTCAGATACGGAGTTTGAGGGCCCCAGCAGCATCGAATGTGGCACGAAGTAGACCCAAAAAAAAATATTTTTTTCCAGACGACCCCGGCCCTGCTTGGAAAGCGTGAATTTTTTTTCTCGTCTTTCCTTTAAATTTCTTTGCTAGATGGGTAGAATGGAGCTTCAAACACGAGGAAAAGCCACTCCCGTCCTCAGATACGGAGTATGAGGGCCCCAGCAGCATCGAATGTGGCTCGAAGTAGACCCAAAAAAAATGATTTTTTTCCAGACGACCCCGGCCCTGCTCGGAAAGCGTGAATTTTTGTTCTCGCCTTTCCTTTAAATTTCTTTGCTAGATGGGTAGAATGGAGCTTCAAACACGAGGAAAAGCCACTCCCGTCCTCAGATACGGAGTATGAGGGCCCCAGCAGCATCGAATGTGGCACGAAGTAGACCCAAAAAAAGGGATTTTTTTCCAGACGACCCCGGCCCTGCTCGGAAAGCGTGAATTTTTTTTCTCGTCTTTCCTTTAAATTTCTTTGCTAGATGGGTAGAATGGAGCTTCAAACACGAGAAAAAGCCACTCCCGTCCTCAGATACGGAGTATGAGGGCCCCAGCAGCATCGAGTGTGGCACGAAGTAGACCCAAAAAAAATTATTTTTTTCCAGACGACCCCGGCCCTGCTCGGAAAGCGTGAATTTTTTTTCTCGTCTTTCCTTTAAATTTCTTTGCTAGATGGGTAGAATTGAGCTTCAAACACGAGGAAAAGCCACTCCCGTCCTCAGATACGGAGTATGAGGGCCCCAGCAGCATCAAATGTGGCACGAAGTAGACCCAAAAAAATTATTTTTTTCCAGACGACCCCGGCCCTGCTCGGAAAGCGTGAATTTTTTTTCTCGTCTTTCCTTTAAATTTCTTTGCTAGATGGGTAGAATGGAGCTTCAGACACGAGGAAAAGCCACTCCCGTCCTCAGATACGGAGTATGAGGGCCCCAGCAGCATCGAATGTGGCACGAAGTAGACCCAAAAAAAAATATTTTTTTCCAGACGACCCCGGCCCTGCTTGGAAAGCGTGAATTTTTTTTCTCGTCTTTCCTTTAAATTTCTTTGCTAGATGGGTAGAATTGAGCTTCAAACACGAGGAAAAGCCACTCCCGTCCTCAGATACGGAGTATGAGGGCCCCAGCAGCATCAAATGTGGCACGAAGTAGACCCAAAAAAATTATTTTTTTCCAGACGACCCCGGCCCTGCTCGGAAAGCGTGAATTTTTTTCTCGTCTTTCCTTTAAATTTCTTTGCTAGATGGGTAGAATGGAGCTTCAAACACGAGGAAAAGCCACTCCCGTCCTCAGATACGGAGTATGAGGGCCCCAGCATCATCGAGTGTGGCTCGTAGTAGACAAAAAAAAAAATGATTTTTTTTCCAGACGACCCCGGCCCTGCTCGGAAAGCGTGAATTTTTTTTCTCGTCTTTCCTTTAAATTTCTTTGCTAGATGGGTAGAATGGAGCTTCAAACACGAGGAAAAGCCACTCCCGTCCTCAGATACGGAGTATGAGGGCCCCAGCAGCATCGAGTGTGGCACGAAGTAGACCCGAAAAAATGATTTTTTTCCAGACGACCCGGCCCTGCTCGGAAAGCGTGAATTTTTTTTCTCGTCTTTCCTTTAAATTTCTTTGCTAGATGGGTAGAATGGAGCTTCAAACACGAGGAAAAGCCACTCCCGTCCTCAGATACGGAGTATGAGGGCCCCAGCAGCATCGAATGTGGCACGAAGTAGACCCAAAAAAATGATTTTTTTCCAGACGACCCCGGCCCTGCTCGGAAAGCGTGAATTTTTTTTCTCGTCTTTCCTTTAAATTTCTTTGCTATATGGGTAGAATGGAGCTTCAAACACGAGGAAAAGCCACTCCCGTCCTCAGATACGGAGTTTGAGGGCCCCAGCAGCATCGAATGTGGCACGAAGTAGACCCAAAAAAAAATATTTTTTTCCAGACGACAACGGCCCTGCTTGGAAAGCGTGAATTTTTTTTCTCGTCTTTCCTTTAAATTTCTTTGCTAGATGGGTAGAATGGAGCTTCAAACACGAGGAAAAGCCACTCCCGTCCTCAGATACGGAGTATGAGGGCCCCAGCAGCATCGAATGTGGCTCGAAGTAGACCCAAAAAAAATGATTTTTTTCCAGACGACCCCGGCCCTGCTCGGAAAGCGTGAATTTTTGTTCTCGCCTTTCCTTTAAATTTCTTTGCTAGATGGGTAGAATGGAGCTTCAAACACGAGGAAAAGCCACTCCCGTCCTCAGATACGGAGTATGAGGGCCCCAGCAGCATCAAATGTGGCACGAAGTAGACCCAAAAAAATGATTTTTTTCCAGACGACCCCGGCCCTGCTTGGAAAGCGTGAATTTTTTTTCTCGTCTTTCCTTTAAATTTCTTTGGTAGATGGGTAGAATGGAGCTTCAGACACGAGGAAAAGCCACTCCCGTCCTCAGATACGGAGTATGAGGGCCCCAGCAGCATCGAATGTGGCACGAAGTAGACCCAAAAAAAAATATTTTTTTCCAGACGACCCCGGCCCTGCTTGGAAAGCGTGAATTTTTTTTCTCGTCTTTCCTTTAAATTTCTTTGCTAGATGGGTAGAATTGAGCTTCAAACACGAGGAAAAGCCACTCCCGTCCTCAGATACGGAGTATGAGGGCCCCAGCAGCATCAAATGTGGCACGAAGTAGACCCAAAAAAATTATTTTTTTCCAGACGACCCCGGCCCTGCTCGGAAAGCGTGAATTTTTTTCTCGTCTTTCCTTTAAATTTCTTTGCTAGATGGGTAGAACGGAGCTTCAAACACGAGGAAAAGCCACTCCCGTCCTCAGATACGGAGTATGAGGGCCCCAGCATCATCGAGTGTGGCACGAAGTAGACCCAAAAAAAATTATTTTTTTCCAGACGACCCCGGCCCTGCTCGAAAGCGTGAATTTTTTTTCTCGTCTTTCCTTTAAATTTCTTTGCTAGATGGGTAGAATGGAGCTTCAAACACGAGGAAAAGCCACTCCCGTCCTCAGATACGGAGTATGAGGGCCCCAGCAGCATCGAGTGTGGCACGAAGTAGACCCGAAAAAATGATTTTTTTCCAGACGACCCCGGCCCTGCTCGGAAAGCGTGAATTTTTTTTCTCGTCTTTCCTTTAAATTTCTTTGCTAGATGGGTAGAATGGAGCTTCAAAACACGAGGAAAAGCCACTCCCGTCCTCAGATACGGAGTATGAGGGCCCCAGCAGCATCGAATGTGGCACGAAGTAGACCCAAAAAAATGATTTTTTTCCAGACGACCCCGGCCCTGCTCGGAAAGCGTGAATTTTTTTTCTCGTCTTTCCTTTAAATTTCTTTGCTATATGGGTAGAATGGAGCTTCAAACACGAGGAAAAGCCACTCCCGTCCTCAGATACGGAGTATGAGGGCCCCAGCAGCATCAAATGTGGCACGAAGTAGACCCAAAAAAATTATTTTTTTCCAGACGACCCCGGCCCTGCTCGGAAAGCGTGAATTTTTTTTCTCGTCTTTCCTTTAAATTTCTTTGCTAGATGGGTAGAATGGAGCTTCAAACACGAGGAAAAGCCACTCCCGTCCTCAGATATGGAGTTTGAGGGATCCAGCAGCATCGAGTGTGGCACGAAGTAGACCCAAAAAAAATGATTTTTTCCAGACGACCCCGGTTCTGCTCGGAAAGCGTGAATTTTTTTTCTCGCCTTTCCTTTAAATTTCTTTGCTAGATGGGTAGAATGGAGCTTCAAACACGAGGAAAAGCCACTCCCGTCCTCAGATACGGAGTATGAGGGCCCCAGCAGCATCGAATGTGGCACGAAGTAGACCCAAAAAAAAATATTTTTTCCCAGACGACCCCGGCCCTGCTCGGAAAGCGTGAAATTTTTTTCTCGTCTTTCCTTTAAATTTCTTTGCTAGATGGGTAGAATGGAGCTTCAAACACGAGGAAAAGCCACTCCCGTCCTCAGATACGGAGTATGAGGGCCCCAGCAGCATCGAATGTGGCACGAAGTAGACCCAAAAAAAAATATTTTTTCCCAGACGACCCCGGCCCTGCTCGGAAAGCGTGAAATTTTTTTCTCGTCTTTCCTTTAAATTTCTTTGCTAGATGGGTAGAATGGAGCTTCAAACACGAGGAAAAGCCACTCCCGTCCTCAGATACGGAGTATGAGGGCCCCAGCAGCATCGAGTGTGGCACGAAGTAGACCCGAAAAAATGATTTTTTTCCAGACGACCCCGGCCCTGCTCGGAAAGCGTGAATTTTTTTTTCTCGTCTTTCCTTTAAATTTCTTTGCTAGATGGGTAGAATGGAGCTTCAAACACGAGGAAAAGCCACTCCCGTCCTCAGATACGGAGTATGAGGGCCCCAGCAGCATCGAATGTGGCACGAAGTAGACCCAAAAAAAAAATATTTTTTCCCAGACGACCCCGGCCCTGCTCGGAAAGCGTGAATTTTTTTTCTCGTCTTTCCTTTAAATTTCTTTGCTAGATGGGTAGAATGGAGCTTCAAACACGAGGAAAAGCCACTCCCGTCCTCAGATACGGAGTATGAGGGCCCCAGCAGCATCAAATGTGGCACGAAGTAGACCCAAAAAAAGGGATTTTTTTCCAGACGACCCCGGCCCTGCTCGGAAAGCGTGAATTTTTTTTCTCGTCTTTCCTTTAAATTTCTTTGCTAGATGGGTAGAATGGAGCTTCAAACACGAGGAAAAGCTCACTCCCGTCCTCAGATACGGAGTTTGAGGGCCCCAGCAGCATCGAATGTGGCACGAAGTAGACCCAAAAAAAAGATTTTTTTCCAGACGACCCCGGCCCTGCTCGGAAAGCGTGAATTTTTTTTCTCGTCTTTCCTTTAAATTTCTTTGCTAGATGGGTAGAATGGAGCTTCAAACACGAGGAAAAGCCACTCCCGTCCTCAGATACGGAGTATGAGGGCCCCAGCAGCATCGAATGTGGCACGAAGTAGACCCAAAAAAAATGATTTTTTTCCCTCCCACCCCGGCCCTGCTTGGAAAGCGTGAATTTTTTTTTTCTCGTCTTTCCTTTAAATTTCTTTGCTAGATGGGTAGAATGGAGCTTCAAACACGAGGAAAAGCCACTCCCGTCCTCAGATACGGAGTATGAGGGCCCCAGCAGCATCGAATGTGGCACGAAGTAGACCCAAAAAAAAGATTTTTTTCCAGACGACCCCGGCCCTGCTCGGAAAGCGTGAATTTTTTTTCTCGTCTTTCCTTTAAATTTCTTTGCTAGATGGGTAGAATGGAGCTTCAAACACGAGGAAAAGCCACTCCCGTCCTCAGATACGGAGTATGAGGGCCCCAGCAGCATCGAATGTGGCACGAAGTAGACCCAAAAAAAGGGATTTTTTCCAGACGACCCCGGCCCTGCTCGGAAAGCGTGAATTTTTTTTCTCGTCTTTCCTTTAAATTTCTTTGCTAGATGGGTAGAATGGAGCTTCAAACACGAGGAAAAGCCACTCCCGTCCTCAGATACGGAGTATGAGGGCCCCAGCAGCATCGAGTGTGGCACGAAGTAGACCCAAAAAAAATTATTTTTTTCCAGACGACCCCGGCCCTGCTCGGAAAGCGTGAATTTTTTTCTCGTCTTTCCTTTAAATTTCTTTGCTAGATGGGTAGAATGGAGCTTCAAACACGAGGAAAAGCCACTCCCGTCCTCAGATACGGAGTATGAGGGCCCCAGCAGCATCGAATGTGGCACGAAGTAGACCCAAAAAAAATTATTTTTTCCAGACGACCCCGGCCCTGCTCGGAAAGCGTGAATTTTTGTTCTCGCCTTTCCTTTAAATTTCTCTTGCTAGATGGGTAGAATGGAGCTTCAAACACGAGGAAAAGCCACTCCCGTCCTCAGATACGGAGTATGAGGGCCCCAGCAGCATCGAATGTGGCACGAAGTAGACCCAAAAAAAATTATTTTTTCCAGACGACCCCGGCCCTGCTCGGAAAGCGTGAATTTTTGTTCTCGCCTTTCCTTTAAATTTCTTTGCTAGATGGGTAGAATGGAGCTTCAAACACGAGGAAAAGCCACTCCCGTCCTCAGATACGGAGTTTGAGGGCCCCAGCAGCATCGAGTGTGGCACGAAGTAGACCCAAAAAAAATGATTTTTTCCAGACGACCCCGGTTCTGCTCGGAAAGCGTGAATTTTTTTTCTCGTCTTTGCTTTAAATTTCTTTGCTAGATGGGTAGAATGGAGCTTCAAACACGAGGAAAAGCCACTCCCGTCCTCAGATACGGAGTATGAGGGCCCCAGCAGCATCGAATGTGGCACGAAGTAGACCCAAAAAAAATTATTTTTT
>CATOTT010000077.1:0-13747 GCA_951813785.1 Criorhina ranunculi
GGGACATCCGATTTTCGGTCATTTTTGTAAAATTTTCGGGAAATCCGTTTTTCATTCATTTTGGTCACATTTTCGGGAAATCCGATTTTCGGTAATTTTTGTAAAATTTTCGGGAAATCCGATTTTCGGTAACTTTTGCAAAATTTTCGGGAAATCCGTTTTTCATTAATTTTGGTCACATTTTCGGGAAATCCGATTTTCGGTAATCTTTGTAAAATTTTCGGGAAATCCGCTTTCGGTAATTTTTGTCAAATTTTCGGGAAATCCGCTTCCGGTAATTTTTGTCAAATTTTCGGGAAATCCGCTTTCGGTAATTTTTGTCAAATTTTCTTGTAATCCGGTTTTCGGTCATTTTTGTAAAATTTTCGGGAAATCCGTTTTTCATTAATGTTTGTCAAATTCTCGGGAAATCCGATTTTCGGTAATTTTTGAAAAAAATTCACTAAGTCCTATGTTCTGTAATTTTTGAAGAATTTTCGGGATATCCCATTTTCGGTAATTTTTGTCAAATTTTCGGGAAATCCGATTTTCTGTCATTTTTGTAAAATTTTCGGGAAATCCGTTTTTCATTAATTTTGGTAAAATTTTCGGGAAATCCGATTTTCGGTAATTTTTGTAAAATTTTCGGGAAATCCGATTTTCGGTAACTTTTGCAAAATTTTCGGGAAATCCGTTTTTCATTAATTTTGGTCACATTTTCGGGAAATCCGATTTTCGGTAATTTTTGTAAAATTTTCGGGAAATCCGCTTTCGGTAATTTTTGTCAAATTTTCGGGAAATCCGCTTTCAGTAATTTTTGTCAAATTTTCGGGAAATCCGCTTTCGGTAATTTTTGTCAAATTTTCTTGTAATCCGGTTTTCGGTCATTTTTGTAAAATTTTCTTGAAATCCGTTTTTTATTAATGTTTGTCAAATTCTCGGGAATTTCGATTTTCATTAATTTTTGTCAAATTTTCGGGAAATCCGATTTTCGGTAATTTTTGAAAAAAATTCACTAAGTCCTATGTTCTGTAATTTTTGAAGAATTTTCGGGATATCCCATTTTCGGTAATTTTTGTCAAATTTTCGGGAAATCCGATTTTCTGTCATTTTTGTAAAATTTTCGGGAAATCCGTTTTTCATTAATTTTGGTCACATTTTCGGGAAATCCGATTTTCGGTAATTTTTGTAAAATTTTCGGGAAATCCGATTTTCTTTAACTTTTGCAAAATTTTCGGGAAATCCGTTTTCGGTAATTTGTGTCAAATTTTCGGGAAATCCGCTTTCGGTAATTTTTGTCAAATTTTCGGAAAATCCGCTTTCGGTAATTTTTTTCAAATTTTCTTGTAATCCGGTTATCGGTAATTTTTGTTAAATTTTCGGGAAATCCGTTTTTCATTAATGTTTGTCAAATTCTCGGGAATTCCGATTTTCGGTAATTTTTGTAAAATTTTCGGGAAATCCGTTTTTCGGTAATTTTTGAAAAAAATTCACTAAGTCCTATGTTCCGTAATTTTTGAAGAATTTTCGGGACATCCGATTTTCGGTAATTTTTGTAAAATTTTCGGGAAATTCGTTTTTCATTAATTTTGGTCAAATTTTCGGGAAATCCGATTTTCGGAAATTTTTGTAAAATTTTCGGGAAATCCGATTTTCGGTAATTTTTGAAATAAAATCACTAAATCTTATGTTCTGTAATTTTTGAAGAATTCTCGGGACATCAGGTTTTCGGTAATTTTTGCAAAATTTTCGGGAAATCCGATTTTCGGTTATTTTAAAAAAAATTTCGCTTAGTCCTATGTTCTATAATTGTTGTAAAATTTTCGGGACATCCGATTTTCGGTCATTTTTGTAAAATTTTCGGGAAATCCGTTTTTCATTAATTTTGGTCACATTTTCGGGAAATCCGATTTTCGGTAATTTTTGTAAAATTTTCGGGAAATCCGATTTTCGGTAACTTTTGCAAAATTTTCGGGAAATCCGTTTTTCATTAATTTTGGTCACATTTTCGGGAAATCCGATTTTCGGTAATTTTTGTAAAATTTTCGGGAAATCCGCTTTCGGTAATTTTTGTCAAATTTTCGGGAAATCCGCTTTCGGTAATTTTTGTCAAATTTGTTTGTAATCCGGTTTTCGGTCATTTTTGTAAAATTTTCTTGTAATCCGGTTTTCGGTCATTTTTGTAAAATTTTCGGGAAATCCGTTTTTCATTAATGTTTGTCAAATTCTCGGGAATTCCGATTTTCGGTAATTTTTGTTAAATATTCGGGAAATCATATTTTCCGTAATTTTTGTAAAATTTTCGGGAAATCCGGTTTTCGGTCATTTTTGTAAAATTTTCGTCAAATCCGTTTTTCATTAATTTTTGTTAAATTTTCGGGAAATCCTATTTTCGGTAATTTTGTCAAATTCTCGCCGAATCCGATTTTCAGTAATTTTTGTATAATTTTCGGGAAATCCGGTTTTCGGTCATTTTTGTAAATTTTTCGGGAATTTCGATTTTCGGTAATTTTTGTTAAATTTTCGGGAAATCCTATTTTCGGAAATTTTGTCAAATTTTCGCCAAATCCGATTTTCTGTAATTTTTGTAAAATTTTTGGGAAATCCGATTTTCGGTAATTTTTGAAAAAAATTCACTAAGTCCTATGTTCTGTAATTTTTGAAGAATTTTCGAGACATCCGATTTTCGGTAATTTTTGTAAAATTTTCGGGAAATCCGCTTTCGGTAATTTTTGTCAAATTTTCGGGAAATCCGCTTTCGGTAATTTTTGTAAAATTTTCTTGTAATCCGGTTTTCGGTCATTTTTGTAAAATTTTCGGGAAATCCGTTTTTCATTAATGTTTGTCAAATTCTCGGGAAATCCGATTTTCGGTAATTTTTGAAAAAAATTCACTTAATCTTATGTTCTGTAATTTTTGAAGAATTTTCGGGATATCCCATTCTCGGTAATTTTTGTCAAATTTTCGGGAAATCCGATTTTCGGTAATTTTTGCAAAATTTTCGGGAAATCCGATTTTCGGTCATTTTTGAAAAAATTTCGCTTAGTCCTATGTTCTATAATTGTTGCAAAATTTTCGGGACATCCGATTTTCGGTCATTTTTGTAAAATTTTCGGGAAATCCGTTTTTCATTAATTTTATTCACATTTTCGGGAAATCCGATTTTCGGTAATTTTTGTAAAATTTTCGGGAAATCCGATTTTCGGTAACTTTTGCAAAATTTTCGGGAAATCCGTTTTTCATTAATTTTGTTCACATTTTCGGGAAATCCGATTTTCGGTAATTTTTGTAAAATTTTCGGGAAATCCGCTTTCGGTAATTTTTGTCAAATTTTCGGGAAATCCGCTTTCGGTAATTTTTGTCAAATTTTCTTGTAATCCGGTTTTCGGTCATTTTTGTAAAATTTTCGGGAAATCCGGTTTTCGGTCATTTTTGTAAAATTTTCGGGAAATCCGTTTTTCATTAATTTTGGTCACATTTTCGGGAAATCCGATTTTCGGCAATTTTTGGAAAATTTTCAGGAAATCCGATTTTCAGTAAGTTTTGAAAAAATTTCGCTAAGTTCAATGTTCTGTAATTTTTGAAGAATTCTCGGGAAATCCGATTTACGGTCATTTTTGAAAAATTCTCGGGATATCCGATTTTCGGTCATTTTTGAAAAAATTTCGCTTAGACCTATGTTCTACAATTAGTGTAAAATTTTCGGGAAATCCGATTTTCGGTCATTTTTGTAAAATTTTCGGGAAATCCGTTTTTCATTAATTTTGGTCAAATTTTCGAAAAATCTGATTTTCTGTAATTTTTGTCAAATTTTCGGGAAATCCGCTTTCGGTAATTTTTGTCAAATTTTCGGGAAATCCGCTTTCGGTAATTTTTTTCAAATTTTCTTGTAATCCGGTTATCGGTCATTTTTGTAAAATTTTCGGGAAATCCGTTTTTCATTAATGTTTGTCAAATTCTCGGGAATTCCGATTTTCGGTAATTTTGATAAATTTTCGAGAAATCCGTTTTTCGGTAATTTTTGAAAAAAATTCACTAAGTCCTATGTTCCGTAATTTTTGAAGAATTTTCGGGACATCCGATTTTCGGTCATTTTTGTAAAATTTTCGGGAAATTCGTTTTTCATTAATTTTGGTAAAATTTTCGGGAAATCCGATTTTCGGTAATTTTTGTAAAATTTTCGGGAAATCCGATTTTCGGTAATTTTTGTAAAATTTTCGGGAAATCCGATTTTCGGTAAGTTTTGAAAAAAATTCACTAAGTTTTATGTTCCGTAATTTTTGAAGAATTTTCGGGACATCCGATTTTCGGTCATTTTTGTAAAATTTTCGGGAAATCCGTTTTTCATTCATTTTGGTCACATTTTCGGGAAATCCGATTTTCGGTAATTTTTGTAAAATTTTCGGGAAATCCGATTTTCGGTAACTTTTGCAAAATTTTCGGGAAATCCGTTTTTCATTAATTTTGGTCACATTTTCGGGAAATCCGATTTTCGGTAATCTTTGTAAAATTTTCGGGAAATCCGCTTTCGGTAATTTTTGTCAAATTTTCGGGAAATCCGCTTTCGATAATTTTTGTCAAATTTTCGGGAAATCCGCTTTCGGTAATTTTTGTCAAATTTTCTTGTTATCCGGTTTTCGGTCATTTTTGTAAAATTTTCGGGAAATCCGTTTTTCATTAATGTTTGTCAAATTCTCGGGAAATCCGATTTTCGGTAATTTTTGAAAAAAATTCACTTAATCTTATGTTCTGTAATTTTTGAAGAATTTTCGGGATATCCCATTTTCGGTAATTTTTGTCAAATTTTCGGGAAATCCGATTTTCGGTAATTTTTGCAAAATTTTCGGGACATCCGATTTTCGGTAATTTTTGTAAAATTTTCGGGAAATCCGTTTTTCATTAATTTTGGTCACATTTTCGGGAAATCCGATTTTCGGTAATTTTTGTAAAATTTTCGGGAAATCCGATTTTCGGTAACTTTTGCAAAATTTTCGGGAAATCCGTTTTTCATTAATTTTGGTCACATTTTCGGGAAATCCGATTTTCGGTAATTTTTGTAAAATTTTCGGGAAATCCGCTTTTGGTAATTTTTGTCAAATTTTCGGGAAATCCGCTTTCGGTAATTTTTGTCAAATTTTCGTTAAATCCGCTTTCGGTAATTTTTGTCAAATTTTCTTGTAATCCGGTTTTCGGTCATTTCTGTAAAATTTTCGTTAAATCCGTTTTTCATTAATGTTTGTCAAATTCTCGGGAATTCCGATTTTCGGTAATTTTTGTAAAATTTTCGGGAAATCCGATTTTCGGTAATTTTTGTAATATTTTCGGGAAATCCGGTTTTCGGTCATTTTTGTAAAATTTTGGGGAAATCCGGTTTTCATTAATTTTGGTCACATTTTCGGGAAATCCGATTTTCGGTAATTTTTGTATAATTTTCGGGAAATTCGATTTTCGGTAATTTTTGAAAAAAAATCACTAAATCTTATGTTCTGTAATTTTTGAAGAATTCTCGGGACATCAGGTTTTCGGTAATTTTTGCAAAATTTTCGGGAAATCCGATTTTCGGTCATTTTTCAAAAAATTTCGCTTAGCCCTATGTTCTAAAATTGTTGTAAAATTTTCGGGACATCCGATTTTCGGTCATTTTTGTAAAATTTTCGGGAAATCCGTTTTTCATTAATTTTGGTCACATTTTCGGGAAATCCGATTTTCGGTAATTTTTGTAAAATTTTCGGGAAATCCGATTTTCGGTAACTTTTGCAAAATTTTCGGGAAATCCGTTTTTCATTAATTTTGGTCACATTTTCGGGAAATCCGATTTTCGGTAATTTTTGTAAAATTTTCGGGAAATCCGCTTTCGGTAATTTTTGTCAAATTTTCGGGAAATCCGCTTTCGGTAATTTTTGTCAAATTTTCTTCTAATCCGGTTTTCGGTCATTTTTGTAAAATTTTCTTGTAATCCGGTTTTCGGTCATTTTTGTCAAATTTTCGGGAAATCCGTTTTTCATTAATGTTTGCCAAATTCTCGGGAATTCCGATTTTCGGTAATTATTGTTGAATTTTCGGGAAATCCTATTTTCCGTAATTTTTGTCAAATTTTCGCCAAATCCGATTTTCTGTAATTTTTGTAAAATTTTCGGGAAATCCGTTTTTCATTAATTTTTTGTCAAATTTTCGGGAAATCCTATTTTCGGTAATTTTGTCAAATTTTCGCCAAATCCGATTTTCTGTAATTTTTGTCAAATTTTCGGGAAATCCGATTTTCGGTAGTTTTTGAAAAAAAATTCACTAAGTCCTATGTTCTGTAACTTTTGAAGAATTTTCGGGTAATCCGGTTTGCGGTCATTTTTGTAAAATTTTCGGGAAATCCGGTTTTCGGTCATTTTTGTAAAATTTTCGGGAAATCCGCTTTTCATTAATTTTGGTCAAATTTTCGAAAAATCTGATTTTCTGTAATTTTTCTCAAATTTTCGGGAAATCGGTTTTTCGGTAATTTTTGAAAAAAACTCACTAAGTCCTATGTTCTGTAATTTTTGAAGAATTTTCGTATAATCCGTTTTTCATTAATTTTTGTCAAATTATCGGGAATTCCTATTTTCGGTAATTTTTGTTAAATTTTCGGGAAATCCGATTTTCGGTAATTTTTGAAAAAAATTCACTAAGTCCTATGTTCTGTAACTTTTGAAGAATTTTCGGGTAATCCGGTTTGCGGTCATTTTTGTAAAATTTTCGGGAAATTCGATTTTCGGTAACTTTTGTCAAATTTTCGCAAAATCCGATTTTCGTTAATTTTTGTAAAATTTTCGGGAAATCCGATTTTCGGTCTTTTTTGTAAAATTTTCTACAAATCCGTTTTTCATTAATTTTGGTCACATTTTCGGGAAATCCGATTTTCGGTAATTTTTGTAAAATTTTCGGGAAATCCGATTTTCGATAACTTTAGCAAAATTTTCGGAAAATCCGCTTTCGGTAATTTTACGCTAAATCTTATGTTCTGTAATTTTTGAAGAATTCTCGGGACATCAGATTTTCGGTAATTTTTGCAAAATTTTCGGGAAATCCGATTTTCGGTAATTTTTGTAAAATTGTCGGGAAATCCGGTTTCCGGTCATTTTTGTAAAATTTTCGGGAAACCGTTTTTCATTAATTTTGGTCACATTTTCGGGAAATCTGATTTTCGGTAATTTTTGTAAAATTTTCGGGAAATCCGCTTTCGGTAATTTTTTTCAAATTTGCGTTAAATCCGCTTTCGGTAATTTTTGCCAAATTTTCATGAAATCCGATTTTCGGTAATTTTTGAAGAAATTTCGCTAAGTCCTGTGTTCTGTAATTTCTGAAGGATTTTCGAGACATCCGATTTTCGGTTATTTTTGTAAATTTTTCGGAAAATCCGATTTTCGGTAACTTTTGCAAAATTTTCGGGAAATCCGCTTTCGGTAATTTTTGTCAATTTTTCGGGAATTCCTATTTTCGGTAATTTTTGTTAAATTTTCGGGAAATCCTATTTTCGGTAATTTTGTCAAATTTTCGCCAAATTAGATTTTCAGTAATTTTTGTAAAATTTTCGGGAAATCCCGTTTTCGGTCATTTTTGTAAATTTTTCGGGAATTTCGATTTTCGGTAATTTTTGTTAAATTTTCGGGAAATCTTATTTTCGGTAATTTTGTCAAATTTTCGCCAAATCCGATTTTCTGTAATTTTTGTAAAATTTTCGGGAAATCCGATTTTCGGTAATTTTTGAAAAAAATTCACTAAGTCCTATGTTCTGTAATTTTTGAAGAATTTTCGGGACATCCGATTTTCGGTAATTTTTGTCAAATTTTCGATAAATCCGGTTTTCGGTCATTTTTGTAAAATTTTCGGGAAATTCGATTTTCGGTAATTTTTGTCAAATTTTCGGCAAAGCCGATTTTCGTTAATTTTTGTAACATTTTCGGGAAATCCGATTTTCGGTAATTTTTGTAAAATTTTCTAGAAATCCGATTTTTGAAAAAAATGGACTAAGTCCTATGTTCTGTAATTTTTAAGAATTTTTGGGACATCCGATTTTCGGTAATTTTTGTCAAATTTTCGGGAAATCCGGTTTTCGGTCATTTTTGTAAAATTTTCGGCAAATCCGATTTTCATTAATTTTGGTAAAATTTTCGGGAAATCCGATTTTCGGTAATTTTTGTAAAATTTTCGGGAAATCCGATTTTCGGTACTTTTTGTAAAATTTTCGGGAAATCCGGTTTTCGGTCATTATTGTAAAATTTTCGGGAAATCCGTTTTTCATTAATTTTGGTCAAATTTTCGAAAAATCTGATTTTCTGCAATTTTTGTCAAATTTTCGGGAAATCCGATTTTCGGTAATTTTTGAAAAAAATTCACTAAGTCCTATGTTCTGTAATTTTTGAAGAATTTTCGGGTAATCCGGTTTTCGGTAATTTTTGTAAAATTTTCGGGAAATTCGATTTTCGGTAACTTTTGTCAAATTTTCGCCAAATCCGATTTTAGTTAATTTTTGTAAAATTTTCGGGAAATCCGATTTTCGGTAATTATTGAAAAAAATTCACTAAATCTTGTTCTGTAATTTTTGAAGAATTCTCGGGACATCAGGTTTTCGGTAATTTTTGCAAAATTTTCGGGAAATCCGATTTTCGGTCATTTTTGAAAAAATTTCGCTTAGTCCTATGTTCTATAATTGTTATAAAATTTTCGGGACATCCGATTTTCGGTCATTTTTGTAAAATTTTCGGGAAATCCGTTTTCATTAATTTTGGTCACATTTTCGGGAAATCCGATTTTCGGTAATTTTTGTCAAATTTTCGGGAAATCCTATTTTCGGTAATTTTGTCAAATTTTCGCCAAATCCGATTTTCTGTAATTTTTGTCAAATTTTCGGGAAATCCGATTTTCGGTAATTTTTGAAAAAAATTCTGTAATTCTGTTTTGTAATTTTTGAAGAATTTTCGGGATATCGGATTTTCGGTAATTTTTGTCAAATTTTCGGGAAATCCGGTTTTCGGTCATTTTTGTAAAATTTTCGGGAAATTCGTTTTTCATTAATTTTGGTCAAATTTTCGAAAAATCTGATTTTCTGCAATTTTTGTAAAATTTTCGGGAAATCCGATTTTCGGTAATTATTGAAAAAAATTCACTAAATCTTGTTCTGTTATTTTTGAAGAATTCTCGGGACATCAGGTTTTCGGTAATTTTTGCAAAATTTTCGGTAAATCCGATTTTCGGTAATATTTGTAAAATTGTCGGTAAATCCGATTTTCGGTCATTTTTTTGCAAAATTTTCCTGAAATCCGTTTTTCATTAATTTTTGTCAAATTTTCGGATCTCCGATCTTCGTTAATTTTTTGTAAAATTTTCGGGAAATCCTATTTACGGTAATTTTTGTCACATGTTCGCCAAATCCGATTTTCTGTAATTTTTGTCAAATTTTCGGGAAATCCGATTTTCATTAATTTTTGTAAAATTTTCGGGAAATCCGTTTTTCATTAATTTTGGTCAAATTTTCGTGAAATAAGATTGCGGTTACTTTTGGAAAATTTTCCGGAAATCCGATTTTCGGTAATTTTTGTAAAATTTTCGTAAAATCCGATTTTCGGTAATTTTTGAAAAAAAATTCACTAAGTCTTATGTTTTGTAATTTTTGAAGAATTTTCGGCACATCAGATTTTCGGTAATTTTTGTCAAATTTTCTTGTAATCCGGTTTTCGGTAATGTTTGTAAAATTTTCGGGAAATTCGATTTTCGGTAATTTTTGTCAAATTTTCGGGAAATCCGATTTTCGGTAATTTTTGAAAAAAAATCACTAAATCTAGTTCCGTAATTTTTGAAGAATTCTCGGGACATCAGGTTTTCGGTAATTTTTGAAAAAAATTCACTAAGTCCTATGTTCTGTAATTTTTGAAGGATTTTCGGGTAATCCGGTTTTCGGTCATTTTTGTAAAATTTTCGGGAAATTCGATTTTCGGTAACTTTTGTCAAATTCTCGCCAAATCCGATTTTCGCTAATTTTTGTAAAATTTTCGGGAAATCCGATTTTCGGTAATTTTTGAAAAAAATTCACTAAATCTTGTTCTGTAATTTTTGAAGAATTCTCGGGACATCAGGTTTTCGGTAATTTTTGCAAAATTATCGGGAAATCCGCTTTCGGTAATTTTTGTCAAATTTTCGGGAAATCCGCTTTCGGTAATTTTTGTCAAATTTTCATGAAATCCGATTTTCGGTAATTTTTGAAGAAATTTCGCTAAGTCCTGTGTTCTGTAATTTCTTAAGAATTTTCGGGACATCCGATTTTCTTTTATTTTTGTCAATTTTTCGGGAAATCCGGTTTTCGGTCACGTTTGAAAAAAATTCGCTAAGTCCTATGTTCTGTAATTTCTAAAGAATTTTGGGGACATCAAATTTTCCGTAATTTTTGTAAAATTTTCGGGAAATCCGATTTTCGGTAACTTTTGCTAAATTTTCGGGAAAGCCGTTTTCGGTAATTTTTGTCAATTTTTCGGGAATTCCGATTTTCGTTAATTTTTGTTAAATTTTCGGGAAATCCGGTTTTCCGCAATTTGTGTAAAATTTTCGGGAAATCCTATTTTCGGTAATTTTGTCAAATTTTCGCCAAATCCGATTTTCTGTAATTTTTGTCAAATTTTTGGGAAATCCGATTTTCGGTAATTTTTGAAAAAAATTCACTAAGTCCTATGATCTGTAATTTTTGAAGAATTTTCGGCACATCAGATTTTCGGTAATATTTGTCAAATTTTCTTGTAATCCGGTTTTCGGTAATTGTTGTAAAATTTTCGGGAAATTCAATTTTCGATAATTTTTGTCAAATTTTCGGCAAAGCCGATTTTCTTTTATTTTTGTAACATTTTCGGGAAATCCGATTTTCGGTAATTTTTGTAAAATTTTCGGGAAATCCGATTTTCGGTAATTTTTGAAAAAAATTCACTAAGTCCTATGTTCTGTAATTTTTGAAGAATTTTCGGCACATCAGATTTTCGGTAATTTTTGTCAAATTTTCTTGTAATCCGGTTTCCGGTAATTTTTGTAAAATTTTCGGGAAATTCGATTTTCGGTAATTTTTGTCAAATTTTCGGCAAAGCCGATTTTCGTTAATTTTTGTAACATTTTCGGGAAATCCGATTTTCGGTAATTTTTCTAAAATTTTCGGGAAATCCGATTTTCGGTAATTTTTGAAAAAAAATCACTAAATCTTATGTTCTGTAATTTTTGAAGAATTCTCGGGACATCAGGTTTTCGGTAATTTTTGCAAAATTTTCGGGAAATCCGATTTTCGGTCATTTTTGAAAAAATTTCGCTTAGTCCTATGTTCTATAATTGTTGTAAAATTTTCGGGACATCCGATTTTCGGTCATTTTTGTAAAATTTTCGGGAAATCCGATTTTTGGTCATGTTTGAAAAAAATTCGCTAAGTATTATGTTCTGTAATTTCTAAAGAATTTTGGGGACATCAAATTTTCCGTAATTTTTGTAAAATTTTCGGGAAATCCGATTTTCGGTAATTTTTGTAAAATTTTCGGGAAATCCGATTTTGGTAATTTTTGAAAAATGGTCGGTAAATCCGATTTTCGGAATTTTTTGAAAATTTTTTCTCAGTCCTATGTTCGGTAATTTTTGAAAAAAATTCACTAAGTCCTATGTTCTGTAATTTTTGAAGAATTTTCGGCACATCAGATTTTCGGTAATTTTTGTCAAATTTTCTTGTAATCCGGTTTTCGGTAATTTTTGTAAAATTTTCGGGAAGTTAGATTTTCGGTAATTTTTACCAAATTTTCGGCAAAGCCGATTTTCGTTAATTTTTGTAACATTTTCGGGAAATCCGATTTTCGGTAATTTTTGTAAAATTTTCGAGAAATCCGATTTTCGGTAATTTTTGAAAAAAAATCACTAAATCTTATTTTCTGTAATTTTTGAAGAATTCACGGGACATCAGGTTTTCGGTAATTTTTGCAAAATTTTCGGGAAATCCGATTTTCGGTCATTTTTGAAAAAATTTCGCTTAGTCCTATGTTCTATAATTGTTGTAAAATTTTCGGGACATCCGATTTTCGGTCATTTTTGTAAAATTTTCGGGAAATCCGTTTTTCATTAATTTTGGTCACATTTTCGGGAAATCCGATTTTCGGTAAATTTTGTAAAATTTTTGGGAAATCCGATTTTCGGTAACTTTTGCAAAATTTTCGGGAAATCCGTTTTTCATTAATTTTGGTCACATTTTCGGGAAATCCGATTTTCATTAATTTTGGTCAAATTTTCGGGAAATCCGCTTTCGGTAATTTTTGTCAAATTTTCTTGTAATCCGGTTTTCGGTCATTTTTGTAAAATTTTCGGGAAATCCGTTTTTCATTAATGTTTGTCAAATTCTCAGGAATTCCGATTTTCGGTAATTTTTGTAATATTTTCGGGAAATCCGATTTTCGGTAACTTTTGCAAAATTTTCGGGAAATCCGTTTTTCATTAATTTTGGTCACATTTTCGGGAAATCCGATTTTCGGTAATTTTTGTAAAATTTTCGGGAAATCCGCTTTCGGTAATTTTTGTCAAATTTTCGGGAAATCCGCTTTCGGTAATTTTTGTCAAATTTTCTTGTAATCCGGTTTTCGGTCATTTTTGTAAAATTTTCGGGAAATCCGTTTTTCATTAATGTTTGTCAAATTCTCGGGAATTCCGATTTTCGGTAATTTTTGTAATATTTTCGGGAAATCCGATTTTCGGTAACTTTTGCAAAATTTTCGGGAAATCCGTTTTTCATTAATTTTGGTCACATTTTCGGGAAATCCGATTTTCGGTAATTTTTGTAAAATTTTCGGTAAATCCGCTTTCGGTAATTTTATCAAATTTTCGGGAAATCCGCTTTCGGTAATTTTTGTCAAATTTTCTTGTAATTCGGTTTTCGGTCATTTTTGTAAAATTTTCTCGAAATCCGTTTTTCATTAATGTTTGTTAAATTCTCTTCCGATTTTTTTCCGATTTTCGGTAATTTTTGTTAAATTTTCGGGAAATCCTATTTTCGGTAATTTTTGTCAAATTTTCGCCAAATCCGATTTTCTGTAATTTTTGAAGAATTTTCGGGACATCCGATTTTCGGTAATTTTGTCAAATTTCGGGAAATCCGGTTTTCGGTCATGTTTGAAAAAAATTCGCTAAGTATTATGTTCTGTAATTTCTAAAGAATTTTGGGGACATCAAATTTTCCGTAATTTTTGTCAAATTTTCGGGAAATCCGATTTTCGGTAATTTTTGTAAAATTTTCGGTAATTTTTGTAAAATTTTCGGGAAATCCGGTTTTCGGTCATTTTTGTAAAATTTTCGGGAAATCCGATTTTGGTACTTTTTGAAAAATGGTCGGTAAATCCGATTTTCGGAATTTTTTGAAAATTTTTTTCTAAGTCCTATGTTCGGTAATTTTGAAAAAAATTCACTAAGTTTTATGTTCTGTAATTTTTGTCAAATTTTCGGGAAATCCGATTTTCGGCAATTTTTGTCAAATTTTCGGGAATTCGATTCTCGGTAATTTTTGAAAAAAATTCACTAAGTCCTATGTTCTGTAATTTTGAAGAATTTTCGGCACATCAGATTTTCGGTAATTTTTGTCAAATTTTCTTGTAATCCGGTTTTCGGTAATTTTTGTAAAATTTTCGGGAAATTCGATTTTCGGTAATTTTTGTCAAATTTTCGGCAGAGCCGATTTTCGTTAATTTTTGTAACATTTTCGTTAAATCCGATTTTCGGTAATTTTTGTAAAATTTTCGGG
>CATOTT010000078.1:0-32316 GCA_951813785.1 Criorhina ranunculi
CAGCGACATCTATTGGGGGGATTAGTGCTAAATTTAAGTGCATTCAGCAATTATAAGAACCTTCAGGAATTTTCTAGTACTTACCTCAGGCACGTTCCAGAACTATCGATATCTCACTAGATGGGCAAATCGTCGCCAGGAAGGAAGATTCTGGATTCGTATCTCGGGTATAAATACTACGAGCATTGAGAGCATGGACACAGTTGACTTGAGATTTAGTAGAGATACAGTTGAAAAGTGATTTGGATAGAGATTTTAATAGTGAATTAAAATTACAAAAGAATTTGTTTGAGATTAATTGTTTAAGTTGTTTGGAATGAAAGAGTTGTGAATAATTGGATTTAAAGAGTTGAATATTGTTGGAATAAATAAAAGATCATCAGTTGTTTGTGAAAAGATTAAATAAAGACAAATAGAATAGAAAGGAGGAAAAAGTTTTATCATTGCGAGAACCGGCAAACACGTTACATTTGGTGTCAGAAGTGGATAAAACTTTTCAGAGTGATAAAAACGTTCAAGAAACAGTGTCTGAACAAAAGGAACAGTGGTGAAATTTAAACGGTATTTTAAATTTGAACAGAAATGGGTCGCAGATTGGAAAATTTGTCCCTGGTCCAGCTAAAATCAGAGCTGGGTAGGAGAAATCTCCAGACCAGTGGACTGAAACGAGAGTTAGTGCTCCGGCTGCAGAATGCCGTACTAGAAGACGGTGGGGACCCCGAAACTATGCTATTTGACGTCGAAGAGGAGGAGAATGTAAGTTCAACAAGTGAAATGTCCGCGCTGTTCAAAATGCTCACCGAAAGGTTCGATGAACAGAAGAAACAATCCGCAGAGCAGAAGAGCTCAATAGACGCCAAGTTCGATGAGCAGAATAAAAAGTTCGACGAGCAGAATAAGAAGTCCGACGAACAGAAGAGCTCTCTGGAAGCCAAATTAGATGAGCAGAGCAAAATGTTCGAGAATTCTCTAGATGCCAAGCTAGACGAACAGAATAAGAAGTTCGATGAACAGAAGAATGCTCTGGACGCCAAACTCGACGAGCAGAGCATACATTTCGAGAACTCTCTGGACGCCAAGCTCGATGCCAGATTCGATGAGGCGAGGCACTCTCTCGATGCCAAGTTGGAAGAGCAAAAGCATGTTCTCGAGAGTCTAGAGATCAAATTCGACCAACAAATAGAAGATGTTGAAAAGAGATTGGAAGTGAAATTCGGAGGTCAGTACGAAGAAATGGAAAAACAATTCAAACATCTGACCAATGAACTCGACGGCGTGAAGAGGCAAAAACTTCGTGTAGGTTCAATCGAAGGTCCGAGAAGAAAGGAGATGCAGCCTCCGGTATTCGATGGTCAAACATCATGGCCTATATACAAGAAACAATTCGAAGCCGCCGCATTGGCCAACAATTGGGACGAGGAAGAAAAATCGATTGCACTCACACTTGCACTCCGAGGCTCAGCCGCCGAACTACTCCAAACCCTCGCGGATGACCAACATCGTGACTATGGCTCGCTACTGAAGGCCATTGAGATGCGATTCGGCGATGACCACATGCAACAAGTGTACAGGGTCCAGTTGCGCCGAAGGGCTCAAATGAAGGGAGAGACACTGAAGCAGTTGCAGGCAGATGTGGAACGTCTGGCGCATCTGTCCTACCCCAATACTGGAAAGGAGATCATCAACGAGATGGCAACCGAAGCGTTTATCCAAGCCATTGCCGACGACAAACTACAAACGGCTGTACGAATGGCTGGGAAGAAAACACTTGCTGAGGCTTTGGCTTTTGCCCTGACAATGGAGGCAGCAGATCAGGCCTCCCAGAGAATCCATCGTGTCAGGGAAATAGTCACCGAAGAATGCTCCTGCCATAGAGTGGACGTCGAGCGCCAAAATAACGCCGCAGAACGGCAAATTCGTTGCTGGAATTGCAACAAGATTGGACATCTACAACGGCAGTGCAGAGCACCACGAAGCAACGGAAGCTGTCCTCATTGCGCTAGCCGGAGACGCAACGAAGGAGCATCCAGCGGGGATAACATCCGTCCTGCTGGTCAAGCTTCTCATTCGGGAAATGCTTAAGAGCCAACTTCGCGGGGCAGAAGTTGGTTTCTGGAATCGATGGCCCCAGAACCACCATCCAAGTCTCCCAAACCAAGCGATGCAACAAAAGCTTGACCGTGGAAGCAATTATGGGCAACAACAAGTGCGTGGCTACCATAGACACCGGTGCCACGGCTTCCATCGTAAGGAGGGATCTCGTCCGGAATTCATGGCTACACAACACCAGTTGCTACTGCCTGAGGACTGCGACAGGAGAATCAGCAAAAGTCTACGGAGAAGTTCGCCTGAGAATACAAATGGCAGGCTTAACATTCTCCCACGTGTTCCTGGTGGCTGACATATGCGACGACTGCATCATCGGGGTGGACTTTATGGAAGCACATAAGATCATCCTGGACATCGGAATGCAGGTGCTGAGGTATCGACATGTGGAGATTCCTATGGTGTACGGAAACAAAGGCACAGTAAATCTCAGGTCGGTAATCAGCAAGGACGACATTTTGCCACCCTCTGCAGAGACAGTTATTTGGACAAATTTGGAGGGTGATCCTGGGAACCATCGATTCTTCCTTATTGAGCCAGATAACCAAAAAGACTCCCAGAACTACATCGTGGGAAGAATTCTAGTGGAACCAAAGAACAACATGGTACCGGTAAGGCTCATGAACCCGAAAACCTACAGCGTCAAATTAAAGCGAGGGGAAGTGATTGGAGAATGCGTACCGATTTCCGCGATCTCAGCAGCAACCGAAGAGGAGCCTGTGAAGCCGGTTCCGTCATACAGATTGGCGGAACTACGGAAGACCATCTTTCAACATTGTGAACTTAATCAGGAGCAGCGAAGCACGGCAGCGAATCTACTCGGCGAGTTTGCTGACATATTTGCGTTACAAGACGGGGACCACGGCCGAACACACTTAGTACAGCACCGCATAGACACCGGGGATGCTAGACCGATTAGACAGCCTGCCAGGCGACTGCCATTAGCAAAGCAGACAGGTTGCGGAGATGGTTTCGTCAATGGAGAAAGAAGGGCTAATTGAAAGTTCCCAGAGCCCGTGGGCATCGCCTATTGTACTAGTCAAGAAGAAGGACGGCAGCACCCGATTCTGCGTGGACTACCGCAGGCTGAACGATGCTACCAAAAAGGATAGTTACCCTTTGCCCCGGATCGATGACACACTGGACACCCTCTCTGGAGCCCAATGGTTCTCCACTCTCGATCTAAAGAGCGGCTATTGGCAAGTGCAGATTCACCCAGAAGACCGCGAGAAAACCGCATTCACTGCCGGAAATGGACTGTGGGAGTTTACAGTCATGCCATTTGGTTTGTGCAACGCTCCGGCAACTTTCGAGCGTCTGATGGAACGCGTCCTGCATGGACTAACCTGGAAAACCTGCTTGGTGTATCTGGACGATGTCATTGTGGTGGGAAAAACGTTTGCGGAACATCGAGACAACCTAAGGGAAGTCTTCAAACGCTTACGCAATGCCCACTTGAAACTCAACTCGAAGAAATGTGCGCTCTTTAAACGGGAAGTGAAGTATCTAGGTCATTTTATTTCGTCAGAGGGAGTGAGAACGGATCCGGACAAAGTTGAAGCCGTTAAAAACTGGCCAGTTCCCAAAGACAAACACCAATTGAGGAGCTTCCTTGGCCTCGCCACATACTACCGACGGTTCGTAAAGGATTTTGCCAAAATTGCGAAGAGCCTGCACCAGTTGACGGAAAAGGGAAAACAATTTAAGTGGTCAGGCGAATGCGAGCAGAGTTTTCGGCAACTTAAACAACAACTATGTGAGGCTCCAATACTGGCCTACCCCATCCCGGACAAGATGTTTATCGTAGATGCAGATGCCAGTAATGTTGGGATCGGAGCTGTCCTTTCGCAGGTGCATGATGGCCAGGAGAAGGTAGTGGCCTATTTCAGTAAGGTACTCTCCAAACCAGAACGGAACTACTGTGTAACAAGACGGGAACTTCTTGCTTTGATTATGGCGACGAAACATTGCCACAAGTACCTCTACGGTCAAAAGTTCCTCCTACGTACAGATCATGCAGCTCTAAAATGGTTGTTGCAGTTCAAAAATCCTGAGGGTCAGATCGCGAGGTGGACAGAGCGATTGCAGATGTACGAGTTCGAAATACAGCATCGCAAGGGAAAACTCCACTCAAACGCGGATGCATTGTCGCGACGACCTTGTAAAGCCGACTGTAAGCATTGTGTACGAAAGGAGGAGAAAGAGATCGTTCCCGTCCAAATAGTTAGAGCTGAACCCATCACCGGTTGGAGTACAGAAGAGATCCGGAACGCTCAAAAGGAAGACCCGGATATCGAACCGATACTAGCCTGGAAGGAGAACATGGCGAAACCTGATGGTCGAGATATTTCCGATAGAAGCCCTACCCTCAAAGCATACTGGGCACAATGGGACTCTCTACATGTTCAAGACGGCATTCTGAGGCGGAAATGGGAGATGCCCGATGGAAAGATGTGTAGGATGCAGCTCGTGGTGCTACGTTCAAAAGTGCATGAAGTGCTGCAGGAAATGCATGATGGTGTATCCGGAGGATACCTGGGTGTAAATAAAACGCTGGATAAAGTACGGGAACGATTCTACTGGCTCAGTGCGAGAGACGACATCGAGAGCTGGTGTCGAAAGTGCGTCACGTGTGCAGCGAGCAAGGGACCAAGCGTGAAAACCCGGGGCAAGATGCATCAGTACAACGTGAGCGCACCGTTTGAACGAATCGCTGTCGACATCGCAGGGCCGTTCCCGGAAACCGACCAGGGCAACCGATACATCTTAGTTGCTATGGACTACTTCAGCAAGTGGCCTGAAGCGTTTGCGATTCCCAACCAGGAGGCTAAGACCGTCGTAGAAAAGATTGTCAACAACTGGGTGAGCAGGTTTGGTGTACCCATGGAACTGCACTCGGATCAAGGACGGAACTTCGAGTCCAAGCTATTCCAGGAAACGTGTCAACTACTCGGAATCAAAAAGACCAGAACGACTCCACTTCACCCACAGTCCGACGGGATGGTAGAACGGTTCAACAGGACATTGAATGAACATCTCTCCAAAGTCGTGAGTGATTACCAACGTGACTGGGATCGACATATTCCCTTGTTCCTGATGGCTTACCGTAATGCAGTTCACAGTTCAACGGGACACACTCCGTCCGAAATCCTTTTTAGTCAACCTGTCCGGCTACCTAGTGAGGTGAAATTTGGTTCCCCCATGGATGAGCCGAAATCGGAAGAAGAATATGTGGCAGACCTAAGGGAAAGGATCGCCGACATACACCAAAGAACTAGGACGAAAATTAAGATAGCCAGTGACCGCATGAAGACCAGGTACGACGCGAAGACAACGACGTCAGGATTTCGGGAAGGAGATCTGGTATGGCTGTACAACCCACATCGACAAAAAGGGAGGTCTCCAAAGCTGCAGCAGGACTGGGAGGGTCCCTATACAGTGGTTACACGAATCAACGATGTTGTCTACAGAATTCAACGGGGACTAAGAGGCAAGTTGAAAATCATACATGTGGATCGCCTACATCGTTACCATGGAAACAACGCCGATGCTCTTGTTCGGGACGAACAAGTTTAGGAGGGGGGCAGTGTAATATCGACTGCATTAGCGACATTTAGTGGAATTGTTATATCAACTGTATTAGCGACATTTAGACATTTTAGATATCGATCAGCGACATCTATTGGGGGGATTAGTGCTAAATTTAAGAGCATTCAGCAATTATAAGAACCTTCAGGAATTTTCTAGTACTTACCTCAGGCACGTTCCAGAACTATCGATATCTCACTAGATGGCCAAATCGTCGCCAAGAAGGAAGATTCTAGATTCGTATCTCGGGTATAAATACTACGAGCGTTGAGAGCATGGACACAGTTGACTTGAGATTTCGTAGAGATACAGTTGAAAAGTGATTTGGATAGAGATTTTGATAGTGAATTAAAATTACAGAAGAATTTGTTTGAGATTAATTGTTTAAGTTGTTTGGAATAGAAGAGTTGTGAATAATTGGATTTAAAGAGTTGAATATTGTTGAAATAAATAAAAGATAATCAGTAGTTTGTGAAAATATTAAATAAAGACAAATAGAATAGAACAGCGGAAAAAGTTTTATCATTGCGAACCGGCAAACACGTTACAATAACAATTCCACTAAATGTCGCTAATGCAGTCGATATAACACTGCCCCCCTCCTAAACTTGTTCGTCCCGAACAAGAGCATCTCTCGATCTCCGTTGACTTCTGTGGCGAACATAATTGATTCGTCTTGCGGCAACTTCGGTGATCTCCCTTCTTGTCGATGTGGGTACAGCCTGGTACAGCCACTCCAGATCTCCCTCCTGAAATCCCGGCGTTGTTGTCCTCACATAGTACCTAGTCTGCATGCAGTCACTGGCTATTTTGCTCTTCACCGAAACGCCTTTGAATTTGTATTCGCTCACCAAACGATCTAAATCGCAGTCCACGTCATCATTGGGGTCTTCTTTCTCTAGGTTTTCTGTCTCGAACCACAGTTGCACTTGCTGCTGCTGTTTAGTGCCCTTGTTGCAGAAGTCGCCAGACTTGATGAATGGATGTTCATCCCGTTTCTCCTTTAAGCTGGTCTTCTTGGCCTTGCCGACTTCTTCTTTGTCCTTATCGTGGCTTAGACCAAGACCATGCGTATCGTTGTTGTTTTCATTTTCCGACTCAGAGACATCCACCTCACTGTCATTCTCGTACTGGGCGTCGTCATTGGTACGCCGATCCATCTTGTCGTACTTCCGATACTTTTGCAGCTTCTGGTGTTCCACCTCTGGCCCTTTGACATCAAGGTCCAGGATGGCATCCAGCATGGCATCCCATTCCTTTGCTGTTTTGATCTGTTTCAAGGCGCAGACATCTTCGAACTCTTCTCGTGGTCTCTCGTCTCCCTTGATGACCATGTTCGGATAGATTTTCCTTGACCGCCACCTCTTACTTTGTGCACTGGAATTAGCGCTGACCATACTCTTCAGTGCGTTTATCTTTGCCTTCTTCAAGCGCTTGGCAGCACGACGCTTCTTTCTCGACTTAGCTTCCTCTTCGTTGCGTCTTCTTTCGTCATTCTGTCCTCTGTCATCATTACGCCAATTCTCGTCGTAATTGCGTCCACCACGAATTACGTGGCCATCATCTCGACAATCTTTACCCCATCCTCTATCGCGACCACCATTAGATCCATTTCTTTGGTCAAACTTGCCGATGTTCGGGTATCCACCATCCTGCCGTCCTTCTTTTCCTAGGCTGTCCCGTTTTGAGCAATTACCAACATCGCATCCACGATCCGTGCGCCCTACAGATATTGAACCTTGGACCTCTGATAAACGTTGCCTGCCGTCTGTCCACTTTCTTTCTATTTCGAGTTGATCCGAATCCCTTCGCTCAGTTTCCTTTCGCTCTTCGCCTTCACTCTCGACTTTCACTTTCTCCTTCTTCTCAACTTGACCATCACTACTCTCACTGATGGGATTACTCGGATGGAACTCTTCACTGATCACTTCGTCGGCGGCTTTTCTTTTCACCACAAAGATATCTCCCTTCTTTGCAGAGGCACTATCATTTGTAGGCAATTCATCCTCGGAAACTTCCTCTGTATCAGCTGGTAATTCTGCTCTTGGCGGAACAGGTAGTTCTTCACCGAAAACCTCTTCGGCGTCACTTACTTCTGGCTTTGTAGGCATTGGTAGCTCATCTTCAGATACCATTTCTGCGCTGACCAACGTTGCACCGCTGTTGTTATTCTGTGCTTCTTTCGCTATGGCTGACTCTGAGGTACTGCCTTCGTTCTCATCTAATTCGGTATCGAGCTTGGCGCCTAGAGAGTTCCCGAACATTTTGTTCTGCTCGTCAAACTTGGCATCCAGATAGTTCTCGAACTCATCGAACTTGGCGTCCAGATAGTTACTCCAATCATCGATCTCTTTGCTCCGCTCGTCAAACTTTTTATTCTGCTCATCGAACCGTTCGGTGAGCAGTTTCATTAGCGCGGACATTTCACTCGGTGTAACTTTGCAAAACATTTCTGTCCGAATTTCAACCACTGTTCTCTTTGTTCAGAAACTGTTACTTGAACGTTTTTATCACTCTGAAAAGTTTTATCCCACTTCTGACACCAAATGTAACGTGTTTGCCGGTTCGCAATGATAAAACTTTTTCCTATTTTCTCTTCTTTTTTATCTTTATTTACTCTGTTCATAAATCACCGTTTATTCCAACAATTCTTACTCTTTACATTCAACAATTCACAAATCTCTTTTAATTCAAACAACTCAAACAATTAATTCTCTGATTACATCAATCTTTCCAAGTATCACTTTTCTAAAATCTCTAGACAACTGTCTCACTATTAAAATCTTTATCTAAATCACTATCCAAATCTCTTTTCAATGGTATCTCTTCTTAAATCTCAATTCGAACATTACTTCACTGACATCTCAATCGGAGTGTCTCTGCCGTCGAAGCTCGTCGTATTTATACCCGAGATACGAATCTAGAATCTTCCTTCCTGGCGACGATCTTACCATCTAGTGAGATATCGATAGTTCTGGAACGTACCTGAGATATGTACTAGAAAATTCCCGAAGGTTCTGACAATTGCTAAATTGACCTAAATTCAGCACTACTCCCCACTACATGTCGCTGATCGATGTTCTAAATTCCGACCCATCAACTTAATGTCGCTAATACAGTTAATATAACAATTCCACTAAATGTCGCTAATGCAGTCGATATTACAGTATGTTTTTCTTATATTTTGTGTCCACTTCTGGGAGGCTTGCATGTCCTTGTTCGTATGTTTTTGTTATATTTTGTGGACACTTCTGCCAGTTTTGCATGCACTTCTACCTGTCCTTGTTCATATTGTAACGTGTTTGCCGGTTCGCAATGATAAAACTTTTTCCTCTTTTCTCATCTATTTATCTTTATTTACTCTGTTCATAAATCTCCGTTTATTCCAACAATTATTACTCTTTTAAATTTAACAATTCACAAATCTCTTTTAATTCCAAACAACTCAAACAATTAATTCTCTGATAACATCAATCTTTCCAAGTATCACTTTTCTCAGATCTCTATTCAATTGTCTCACTATTAAAATCTCTATCCAAATCACTATCCAGTTGTATCTCTTCTTAAATCTCAATTCGAACTTTACTTCACTGACATCTCAATCGGAGTGTGTCTCTGCCGTCGAAGCTCGTCGTATTTATACCCGAGATACGAATCTAGAATCTTCCTTCCTGGCGACGATCTTACCATCTAGTGAGATTTCGATAGTTCTGGAACGTACCTGAGATATGTACTAGAAAATTCCCGAAGGTTCTGACAATTGCTAAATTGACCTAAATTCAGCACAACTTCCCACTAGATGTCACTGATTGATGTTCTAAACTCCGACCCATCAGCTTAATGTCGCTAATACAGTTGATATAACAATTCCACTAAATGTCGCTAAGGCAGTCGATATTACACTGCCCCCTTCCTAAACTTGTTCGTCCCGAACAAGAGCATCTCTCGATCTCCGTTGACTTCTGTGGCGAACATAATTGATTCGTCTTGCGGCAACTTCGGTGATCTCCCTTCTTGTCGATGTGGGTACAGCCACTCCGGATCTCCCTCCTGAAATCCCGGCGTTGTTGTCCTCGCATCTTACCTGGTCTGCATGCAGTCATTGGCTATTTTGATCTTCACCGAAACGCCTTTGGATTTGTATTCGCTCACCAGGCGATCTAAATCGCAGTCCACGTCATCATTGGAGTCTTCTTTCTCTAGGTTCTCTGTCTCGAACCACAGTTGCACTCGCTGCTGCTGTCTAGTGCCCTTGTCGCAGAAGTCGCCAGACTTGATGAATAGATATTCATCCCGTTTCTTCTTTAAGCTGGTCTTCTTGGCCTTGCCGGCTTCTTCTTTGTCCTTATCGCGGCTTAGACCAAGACCATGCGTATCGCTGTTGTTTTTATTTTCCGACTCAGAGACATCCACCTCACTGTCATTCTCGTACTGGGCGTCGTCATTGGTACGCCGATCCTTCTTGTCGTACTTCCGATGCTTTGGCAGCTTCTGGTGTTCCACCTCTGGCCCTTTGACATCAAGGTCCGGGATGGCATCCAGCATGGCATCCCATTCCTTTGTTGTTTTGATCTGCTTCAAAGCGCAGACATCTTTGAATTCTTCTCGTGGTCTCTCGTCTCCCTTGATGACCATGTTCGGATAAATTTTCTTTGACCGCCACCTCTTACTTTGTGCACTGGAATTAGCGCTGACCATAATCTTCAGTGCGTTTTTCTTTGCCTTCTTCAAGCGCTTGGCAGCACGACGCTTCTTTGTCGACTTAGCTTCTTCTTCATTGCGTCTTCTTTCGTCATTCTGTCCTTTGTCATCCTTCTGCCATCTCTCTTCGTGATTGCGTCCACCACGAATTGCGTGGTCATCATCTCGTCGATCTCTACCCCATTCTCTGTCGCGACCACCACCGGATCCATCTCTGCCTTGGTATCCTTTGTCGCGATTGCTACGCCAATCGTTGTTCCAGCCGCGATTACAATTGTTGCCTTCCCTTTGGTCAAACTTGCCGATGTTCGGGTATCCACCATCCTGCCGTCCTTCTTTTCCTAGGCTGTCCCGTTTTGAGCAATTACCACCATCGCTGCTACGTTCCGTGCGCACTACAGATATTGAACTTTGGGCCTCTGGTGAACCTCGCCTGCCGTCAGTACACTTTCCTTCGATTTTGAGTTGATCCGAATCCCTTCTCTCAATTTCTTTTCGCTCGTCCCCTTCACTCTCTACTTTCTTTTTTACCTCCGTCTCAACTTGACCATTACTACTCTCACTGCTGGGACTACTCGGGTTGTACTCTTCACTGATCTCTTCGTCGGCGGCTTTTCTGTTCACCACAAAGATATCTCTCTTCTTTGCTAAGGCACTACCATTTGTAGGCAATTCATCCTCGGAAACTTCCTCTGTATCAGTTGGTAACTCTGCTCTTGGCGGGACAGGTAGTTCTTCACCGAAAACCTCTTCGGCGTCACTTACTTCTGGCTTTGTAGGCATTGGTAGCTCATCTTCTGATACCATTCCTGTATTGACCAAAGTTGCATCGCTGTTGTTATTCTGTGTTTCTTCCGCTGTGACTGGCTCTGAGGTACTGTCTCCGTCCTTATCTAATTCGGCATCGAGCTTGGCGCCTAGAGAGTTCTCGAACATTTTGTTCTGCTCGCCAAACTTTGTGTCCAGATAGTTCTCGAACTTTTTGCTCCGCTCATCCAACTTGGCGGCCACAGAATTATTCCACTCATCGATCTTTTTGCTCCGTTCGTCAAACTTAGCGTTCAGATAATTATTCCACTCATCGATCTTTTTGTTCCGCTCATCGAACTTGGCGGCCAGAGACTTATTCCATTCGGTGAGCATATCCATTAGTGCGGACATTTCGCTCCGTGTAACTTTGCAGAACATTTCTGTGCAAATTTCAAACACTTCAAATTTCACCACTGTTCTCTTTGTTCAGAAACTGTTCCTTGAACGTTTTTATCACTCTGAAAAAGTTTTATCCCACTTCTGACACCAAATGTAACGTGTTTGCCGGTTCGCAATGATAAAACTTTTTCCTCTTTTCTCATCTATTTATCTTTATTTACTCTGTTCATGAATCTCCGTTTATTCCAACAATTATTACTCTTTTAAATTTAACAATTCACAAATCTCTTTTAATTCCAAACAACTCAAACAATTAATTCTCTGATAACATCAATCTTTCCAAGTATCACTTTTCTCAGATCTCTATTCAATTGTCTCACTATTAAAATCTCTATCCAAATCACTATCCAGTTGTATCTCTTCTTAAATCTCAATTCGAACTTTACTTCACTGACATCTCAATCGGAGTGTGTCTCTGCCGTCGAAGCTCGTCGTATTTATACCCGAGATACGAATCTAGAATCTTCCTTCCTGGCGACGATCTTACCATCTAGTGAGATTTCGATAGTTCTGGAACGTACCTGAGATATGTACTAGAAAATTCCCGAAGGTTCTGACAATTGCTAAATTGACCAAAATTCAGCACAACTTCCCACTAGATGTCACTGATTGATGTTCTAAACTCCGACCCATCAGCTTAATGTCGCTAATACAGTTGATATAACAATTCCACTAAATGTCGCTAAGGCAGTCGATATTACAATATGTTTTTCTTATATTTTGTGTCCACTTCTAGCAGCTTTGCATGTCTACCTGTTCTTGTTCGTAGGTTTTTCTTATATTTTGTCTAAACTTCTGGCATTTTTGCATGTACTTCTACCTGTCCTTGTTCCTATGTTTTTCTTATATTTTGTGTCCCGTTCTGGCAGTTTTGCATGTACTTCAACCTGTCCTTGATCATATGTTTTTCTTATACTTTGTGTCCACTTCTGGCAGTTTGCATGTACTTCAACCAGTTATTTTTCGTATGTTTTTCTTATATTTTGTGTCCGCTTCTGGAAGTTTTGCATGTACTTCTACCGGTCCTTGTTCGTATGTTTTTCTTAAAAATTGTGTCCACTTCTGCCAGTTTTGCATGTACTTCAAAAAGTTATTTTTCGTATGTTTTTCTTATATTTTGTGTCCACTTCTGGAAGTTTTGCATGTACTTCTACCTGTCCTTGTTCGTATGTTTTTCTTAAAAATTGTGTCCACTTCTGCAAGTTTTGCATGTACTTCAACCAGTTATTTTTCGTATGTTTTTCTTATATTTTGTGTCCACTTCTGGGAGGCTTGCATGTCCTTGTTCGTATGTTTTTGTTATATTTTGTGTCCACTTTTGGCAGTTTTGCTTGTAGTTTTACCTGTCCTTGTTCGTATGTTTTTCTTATATTTTGTATCCACTTCTATCAGTTTTGCATGCACTTCTACCTGTCCTTGTTCGTATGTTTTTCTTAAAAATTGTGTCCACTTCTGCCAGTTTTGCATGTACTTCAACCAGTTATTTTTCGTATGTTTTTCTTATATTTTGTGTCCACTTCTGGAAGTTTTGCATGTACTTCTACCTGTCCTTGTTCGTATGTTTTTCTTATATTTTGTGTCCACTTCTGGGAGGCTTGCATGTACTTCTACCTGTCCTTGTTCGTATGTTTTTGTTATATTTTGTGGCCACTTCTGGCAGTTTTGCATGTACTTCTACCTGTCCTTGTTCATATGTTTTTCTTATATTTTGTATACACTTCTGACAGTTTTGCATGTTCTTCTACCTGTCCTTATTCGTATGTTTTTTTTTATATTTTGTGTCCACTTTTGGCAATATTGCTTGTACTTTTACCTGTCCTTGTTCGTATGTTTTTCTTATATTTTGTGTCCACTTCTGGCAGTTTGCATGTACTTCTACCTGTCCTTGTTCGTATGATCTTCTTATATTTTGTGTCCACTTCTGGCAGTTTGCATGTACTTCTACCTGTCCTTCTTCGTATGTTTTTCTTATATTTTGTGTCCACTTCTGGGAGGCTTGCATGTACTTCTACCTGTCCTTGTTCGTATGTTTTTGTTATATTTTGTGGCCACTTCTGCCAGTTTTGCATGCACTTCTACCTGTCCTTGTTCATATGTTTTTCTTATATTTTGTGTCCACTTCTATCAGTTGCATGTACTTCTACCGGTCCTTGTTCGTATGTTTTTCTTATAGTTTGTGTCCACTTCGGGCAGTTTTGCATGTACTTCTACCTGTCCTTGTTCGCATGACTTTCTTATATTTTGTGTCCACTTCTGGCAGTTTGCATATACTTCTTTTTGTCCTTGTTCGTATGTTTTTCTTATATTTTGTGTCCACTTCTGGCAGTTTTGCATGTATTTTTACCTGTCCTTGTTCGTATGTCCTTCTTATATGTTGTGTCCACTTCTGGCAGTTTTGCCTGTACTTCTACCTGTCCTTGATCGTATGTTTTTCTTATATTTTGTGACCACTTCTGACAGTTTTGCATGTACTTCAACCTGTCCTTGTTCGTATGTTTTTCTTATATTTTGTGTCCACTTCTGGAAGTTTTGCATGTACATCAACTAGTTATTTTTCGTACGTCTTTCTTATATTTTGTGTCCACTTCTGGAAGTTTTGCATGTACTTCTACCTGTCCTTGTTCGTATGTTTTTCTTATATTTTGTGTCCACTTCTTGGAGGCTTGCATGTACTTCTACCTGTCCTTGTTCGTATGTTTTTGTTATATTTTGTGGCCACTTCTGGCAGTTTTGCATGTACTTCTACCTGTCCTTGTTCATATGTTTTTCTTATATTTTGTATACACTTCTGACAGTTTTGCATGTTCTTCTACCTGTCCTTATTCGTATGTTTTTTTTTATATTTTGTGTCCACTTTTGGCAATATTGCTTGTACTTTTACCTGTCCTTGTTCGTATGTTTTTCTTATATTTTGTGTCCACTTCTGGCAGTTTTGCATGTACTTCTACCTGTCCCTGTTTTTATGTTTTTCTTAAAAATTGTGTCCACTTCTGGCAGCTTTGCATGTACTTCTGCCCGGCCTTGTTCGTATGTTTTTCTTATATTTTGTATTCACTTCTGGCAGTTTTGCATGTACTTCTACCTGTCCCTGTTTTTATGTTTTTCTTAAAAATTGTGTCCACTTCTGGCAGTTTTGCCTGTACTTCTACCTGTCCTTATTCGTATGTTTTTTTTATGTTTTGTGTCCACTTTTGGCAATATTGCTTGTACTTCTACCTGTCCTTGTTCATATGTTTTTCTTATATTTTGTGTACACATCTGACAGTTTTGCATGTTCTTCTACGTGTCCTTCTTCGTATGTTTTTCTTATATTGTGTGTCCACTTCTGGCAGTTTTGCCTGTAGTTTAACCTGTCCTTGTTCGTATGTTTTTCTTATATTTCGTGTTGACTTCTGGCAGTTTTGCATGTACTTTTACCTGTCCTTGTTCGTATGTTTTTCTTATATTTTGTGTCCACTTCTGGCAGTTTTGCATGTACTTCTACCTGTCCTTCTTCGTATGTTTTTCTAATATTTTGTGTCCACTTCTGGCAGTTTTGCATCTACTTCTACCTGTCCTTGTTCATATGTTTTTCTTTTTTTTTTTTCTCCACTTCTGGCAGTTTTGCATGTACTTCTACCTGTCCTTGTTCGTATGTCTTTCTAATATTGTATGTAAACTTCTGCAAGTTTTGCATGTACTTTTACCTGTCCTTGTTCGTATGTTTTCTTAGCTTTTGTGTCCACCTCTGGTAGTCTCGCATGTACTTCTACCTGTCCTCGTTCGTATGTTTTTCTTATATGTTGTGTCCGCTTGCGGCAGTTTTGCCTGTACTTCTACCTGTCCTTGTTCGTATGTTTTTCTTATATTTTGTGTGCTCTTCTCTCAGTTTTGCATGTACTTCTACCTGTCCTTGTTCGTATGTTTTTCTTATATTTCGTGTCCACTTCTGGCAGTTTTGCATGTACTTTTACCTGTCCTTGTTCGTATGTTTTTCTTATATTTTGTGTCCACTTCTGGCAGTTTTGCATGTACTTCTACCTGTCCTTGTTCATATGTTTTTCTTATATTTTGTCTCCACTTCTGGCAGGCTTGCATGTACTTCTACCTGTCCTTGTTCGTATGTTTTTGTTATATTTTGTGGCCACTTCTGGCCGTTTTGCATGTTCTTCTAACTGTCCTTGTTCGTATGTTTTTCTTATATTTTCTGTAAACTTCTGGCAGTTGGCATGTTCTTCTTCCTGTTCTTGTTCGTATGTTTTTCTTATATTTTGTGTCCACTTCTTGGAGGCTTGCATGTACTTCTACCTGTCCTTGTTCGTATGTTTTTGTTATATTTTGTGGCCACTTCTGGCCGTTTTGCATGCACTTCTAAATGTCCTTGTTCATATGTTTTTCTTATATTTTGTGTACACATCTGACAGTTTTGCATGTTCTTCTACCTGTCCTTCTTCGTATGTTTTTCTTATATTGTGTGTCCACTTCTGGTAGTTTTGCATGTATATTAGCCTGTCCTTGTTCGTATGTTTTTTCTATATTTTGTGTCCACTTCTGGAAGTTTCGCATGTACTTCTACCTGTCCTTGCTCGTATGTTTTTCTTATAGTTTTTGTCCACTTCTGGCAGTTTTGCATGTACTTCTACCTGTCCTTATTCGTATGTTTTTTTTATATTTTGTGTCCACTTTTGGCAATATTGCTTGTACTTTTACCTGTCCTTGTTCGTATGTTTTTCTTATATTTTGTATCCACTTCTGGCAGTTTTGCATGTACTTCTACCTGTCCCTGTTTTTATGTTTTTCTTAAAAATTGTGTCCACTTCTGGCAGCTTTGCATGTACTTCTGCCCGGCCTTGTTCGTATGTTTTTCTTATATTTTGTATCCACTTCTGGCAGTTTTGCATGTACTTCTACCTGTCCCTGTTTTTATGTTTTTCTTCAAAATTGTGTCCACTTCTGGCAGTTTTGCATGTACTTCTACCTGTCCTTATTCGTATGTTTTTTTTATATTTTGTGTCCACTTTTGGCAATATTGCTTGTACTTCTACCTGTCCTTGTTCATATGTTTTTCTTATATTTTGTGTACACATCTGACAGTTTTGCAGGTTCTTCTACGTGTCCTTGTTCGTATGTTTTTCTTATATTGTGTGTCCACTTCTGGCAGTTTTGCATGTACTTTAACCTGTCCTTGTTCGTATGTTTTTCTTATATTTTGTGTCCACTTCTGGAAGTTTCGCATGTACTTCTACCTGTCCTTGTTCGGATATTTTTCTTACATTTTGTGTCCACTTCTCGCAGTTTTGCATGTACTTCTACCTGTCCTTGTTCGTATATTTTTCTTATATTCTGTATCCACTTCTGGCAGTTTTGCATGTACTTCTACCTGTCCTTGTTCGTATGTTTTTCTTATATTCTGTCTGAACTTCTTTCATTTTTGCATGTAATTCTACCTTTCCTTGTTCGTATGTTTTTTTTATATTTTGTGTCCACTTCTGCCAGATTTGCATGTACTTCTCCCTGTCCTTTTTCATATGTTTTTCTTATATTTTGTGTCCACTTCTGGCAGTTTTGCATGTACAACCACCTGTCCTTGCTCGCAAGTTTTTCTTATATTTTGTGTCCACTTCTGGCAGTTTTGCATGTACTTCTACCTGTCCTTGTTCGTATGTTTTTCTTATATTTTGTGTCCACTTCTGACAGTTTTGCATGTACAACCACCTGTTCTTGGTCGTATGTTTTTCTTATATTTTGTGTCCACTTCTGGCAGTTTTGCATGTACTTCTACCTGTCCTTGTTCGTATGTTTTTCTTATATTTTGTGTCCACTTCTGGCAGTTTTACATGTACTTCTACCAGTGCTTGTAGGTATGTTTTTCTTATATTTTGTGTCCACTTCTGCCAGTTTTGCATGTTCTTCTACCTGTCCTTGTTCGTATGATTTTCTTATATTTTGTGTCCACTTCTGGCAGTTTGCCTGTACTTCTTCCTGTCCTTGTTCGTATGTTTTTCCTATATTTTGTGTCCACTTCTGGAAGTTTCGCATGTACTTCTACCTGTCCTTGCTCGTATGTTTTTCTTATAGTTTTTGTCCACTTCTGGCAGTTTTGCATGTACTTCTACCTGTCCTTATTCGTATGTTTTTTTTATATTTTGTGTCCACTTTTGGCAATATTGCTTGTACTTTTACCTGTCCTTGTTCGTATGTTTTTCTTATATTTTGTATCCACTTCTGGCAGTTTTGCATGTACTTCTACCTGTCCCTGTTTTTATGTTTTTCTTAAAAATTGTGTCCACTTCTGGCAGCTTTGCATGTACTTCTGCCCGGCCTTGTTCGTATGTTTTTCTTATATTTTGTATCCACTTCTGGCAGTTTACCTATCCCTGTTTTTATGTTTTTCTTCAAAATTGTGTCCACTTCTGGCAGTTTTGCATGTACTTCTACCTGTCCTTATTCGTATGTTTTTTTTATATTTTGTGTCCACTTTTGGCAATATTGCTTGTACTTCTACCTGTCCTTGTTCATATGTTTTTCTTATATTTTGTGTACACATCTGACAGTTTTGCAATTTCTTCTACGTGTAGTTGTTCGTATGTTTTTCTTATATTGTGTGTCCACTTCCGGCAGTTTTGCATGTACTTTAACCTGTCCTTTTTCGTATGTTTTTCTTATATTTTGTGTCCACTTCTGGAAGTTTCGCATGTACTTCTACCTGTCCTTGTTCGTATATTTTTCTTATATTCTGTATCCACTTCTGGCAGTTTTGCATGTACTTCTACCTGTCCTTGTTCGTATGTTTTTCTTATATTCTGTCTGAACTTCTTTCATTTTTGCATGTAATTCTACCTTTCCTTGTTCGTATGTTTTTTTTATATTTTGTGTCCACTTCTGCCAGATTTGCATGTACTTCTCCCTGTCCTTTTTCATATGTTTTTCTTATATTTTGTGTCCACTTCTGGCAGTTTTGCATGTACAACCACCTGTCCTTGCTCGCAAGTTTTTCTTATATTTTGTGTCCACTTCTGGCAGTTTTGCATGTACTTCTACCTGTCCTTGTTCGTATGTTTTTCTTATATTTTGTGTCCACTTCTGACAGTTTTGCATGTTCTTCTACCTGTCCTTGTTCGTATGATTTTCTTATATTTTGTGTCCACTTCTGGCAGTTTGCCTGTACTTCTTCCTGTCCTTTTTCGTATGTTTTTCTTATATTTTGTGTGCTCTTCTCTCAGTTTTGCATGTACTTCTACCTGTCCTTGTTCGTATGTTTTTCTTATAGTTTGTGTCCACTTCTTAAATTTAAATTTGGTGTCCACTTCTGGCAGTTTTGCATGTACTTCTACCTGTCCTTGTTCGTATGTTTTTCTTATATTTTGTGTCCACTTCTGGCAGTTTTGCATGTACTTCTACCTGTACTTGTTCGTATGTTTTTCTTATATTTTGTGTCCACTTCCGGCAGTTTTGCCTGTACTTCTACCTGTCCTTGTTCGTATGTTTTTCTTATATTTTGTGTCCACTTGCGGCAGTTTTGCCTGTACTTCTACCTGTCCTTGTTCGTATGTTTTTCTTATATTTTGTGTTCACTTCTGGCAGTTTTGCATGTAGTTCTAAATGTCCTTGTTCGTATGTATTTCTTATATTTTGTGTAAACTTCTGGGCGCTTTGCATGTATTTCTAAATGGCCTTGTTCGTATGTTTTTCTTATATTTTGTGGCCACTTCTGCCAGTTTTGCATGTACCTGTACCTGTCCTTGTTCTTACGTTTTTCTAATATTTTGTGTCTACTTCTGACAGTTTTGTATGTACTCTAACCTGTCCTTGATCGTATGTTTTTCTTACATTTTGTGGCCACTTCTGCCAGTTTTGCATGTACTTCTACCTGTCCTTTTTCATATGTTTTTCTTATATTTTGTGTCCACTTCTGCCAGTTTTGCATGTACTTCTAAATGTTATTTTTCGTATGTTTTTCTTATATTTTGTGTCCACTTCTGGCAGTTTTGCCTGTACTTCTGCCTGTCCTTGTTCGTATGTCTTTCTTATATTTTGAGTCCACTTCTGGAAGTTTTGCATGTACTTCTACCTGTCCTTTTACGTATGTTTTTCTTATATTTTGTGTCTACTTCTGGCAGTTTTGCATGTACTTCTACCTGTCCTTTTTCATATGTTTTTCTTATATTTTGTGTCCACTTCTGGCAGCTTTGCATGTATGTCTAAATGTCCTTGTTCGTATGTTTTTCTTATATTTTGTGTCCACTTCTGGCAGTTTTGCATGTACTTCAGCCTGTATTTCTTCGTATGTATTTCATATATTTTGTGTCCACTTCTGCCAGTTTTGCATGTACTTCTAAATGTCCTTGTTCGTATGTTTTTCTTATATTTTGTGTCCAGTTCTGGAAGTTTTGCATGTACTTCAAAAAGTTATTGTTCGTATGTTTTTCTTATATTTTGTGTCCACTTCTGGCAGTTTTGCATGTACTTCAGCCTGTCCTTCTTCGTATGTTTTTCTTATACTTTGTGTCCACTTTTGACAGATTTGCATGTATTTCTACCTGTCCTTGTTCGTATGATTTTCCTATATTCTGTGCCCACTTCTGGCAGTTTGTATGTACTTCTTCCTGTCCTTGTTCGTATGTTTTTCTTATATTTTGTGTCCACTTCTGGCAGCTTTGCAAGTACTTCTACCTGTCCTTGTTCATATGTTTTTCTTATATTTTGTGTCCACTTCTGGCAGTTTTGCATGTACTTCTACCCGTGCTTGTTCGTATGTTTTTCCTATATTTTGTGTCCACTTCTGACAGTTTTGCATGTACTTCTACCTGTCCTTGTTCGTATGTCTTTCTTATATTCTGTCTGAACTTCTTTCATTTTTGCATGTAATTCTACCTTTCCTTGTTCGTATGTTTTTTTTATATTTTGTGTCCACTTCTGCCAGATTTGCATGTACTTCTCCCTGTCCTTTTTCATATGTTTTTCTTATATTTTGTGTCCACTTCTGGCAGTTTTGCATGTACAACCACCTGTCCTTGCTCGCAAGTTTTTCTTATATTTTGTGTCCACTTCTGGCAGTTTTGCATGTACTTCTACCTGTCCTTGTTCGTATGTTTTTCTTATATTTTGTGTCCACTTCTGACAGTTTTGCATGTACAACCACCTGTTCTTGGTCGTATGTTTTTCTTATATTTTGTGTCCACTTCTGGCAGTTTTGCATGTACTTCTACCTGTCCTTGTTCGTATGTTTTTCTTGTATTTTGTGTCCACTTCTGCCAGTTTTGCATGTTCTTCTACCTGTCCTTGTTCGTATGATTTTCTTATATTTTGTGTCCACTTCTGGCAGTTTGCCTGTACTTCTTCCTGTCCTTTTTCGTATGTTTTTCTTATATTTTGTGTGCTCTTCTGGAAGTTTTGCTTGTACTTCTACCTGTCCTTGTTCGTATGTTTTTCTTATAGTTTGTGTAAACTTCTTAAATTTAAATTTGGTGTCCACTTCTGGCAGTTTTGCATGTACTTCTACCTGTCCTTGTTCGTATGTTTTTCTTATATTTTGTGTCCACTTCTGGCAGTTTTGCATGTACTTCTACCTGTACTTGTTCGTATGTTTTTCTTATATTTTGTGTCCACTTCCGGCAGTTTTGCCTGTACTTCTACCTGTCCTTGTTCGTATGTTTTTCTTATATTTTGTGTCCACTTGCGGCAGTTTTGCCTGTACTTCTACCTGTCCTTGTTCGTATGTTTTTCTTATATTTTGTGTTCACTTCTGGCAGTTTTGCATGTAGTTCTAAATGTCCTTGTTCGTATGTATTTCTTATATTTTGTGTAAACTTCTGGGCGCTTTGCATGTATTTCTAAATGGCCTTGTTCGTATGTTTTTCTTATATTTTGTGGCCACTTCTGCCAGTTTTGCATGTACCTGTACCTGTCCTTGTTCTTACGTTTTTCTAATATTTTGTGTCTACTTCTGACAGTTTTGTATGTACTCTAACCTGTCCTTGATCGTATGTTTTTCTTACATTTTGTGGCCACTTCTGCCAGTTTTGCATGTACTTCTACCTGTCCTTTTTCATATGTTTTTCTTATATGTTGTGTCCACTTCTGCCAGTTTTGCATGTACTTCTAAATGTTATTTTTCGTATGTTTTTCTTATATTTTGTGTCCACTTCTGGCAGTTTTGCCTGTACTTCTGCCTGTCCTTGTTCGTATGTCTTTCTTATATTTTGAGTCCACTTCTGGAAGTTTTGCATGTACTTCTACCTGTCCTTTTACGTATGTTTTTCTTATATTTTGTGTCTACTTCTGGCAGTTTTGCATGTACTTCTACCTGTCCTTTTTCATATGTTTTTCTTATATTTTGTGTCCACTTCTGGCAGCTTTGCATGTATGTCTAAATGTCCTTGTTCGTATGTTTTTCTTATATTTTGTGTCCACTTCTGGCAGTTTTGCATGTACTTCAGCCTGTCCTTCTTCGTATGTATTTCATATATTTTGTGTCCACTTCTGCCAGTTTTGCATGCACTTCTAAATGTCCTTGTTCGTATGTTTTTCTTATATTTTGTGTCCACTTCTGGAAGTTTTGCATGTACTTCAAAAAGTTATTGTTCGTATGTTTTTCTTATATTTTGTGTCCACTTCTGGCAGTTTGCATGTACTTCAGCCTGTCCTTCTTCGTATGTTTTTCTTATACTTTGTGTCCACTTCTGGCAGTTTTGCCTGTACTTCTACCTGTCCTTGTTCGTATGTTTTTCTTATATTTTGTGGCAACTTCTGCCAGTTTTGCATGTATCTGTACCTGCCCTTGTTCTTACGTTTTTCTAATATTTTGTGTCTAATTCTGACAGTTTTGTATGTACTCTAACCTGTCCTTGGTCGTATGTTTTTCTTACATTTTGTGGCCACTTCTGCCAGTTTTGCATGTACTTCTACCTGTCCTTTTTCATATGTTTTTCTTATATTTTGTGTCCACTTCTGCAAGTTTTGCATGTACTTCTAAATGTTATTTTTCGTATGTTTTTCTTATATTTTGTGTCCACTTCTGGCAGTTTTGCCTGTACTTCTGCCTGTCCTTGTTCGTATGTCTTTCTTATATTTTGAGTCCACTTCTGGAAGTTTTGCATGTACTTCTACCTGTCCTTTTACGTATGTTTTTCTTATATTTTGTGTCTACTTCTGGCAGTTTTGCATGTACTTCTACCTGTCCTTTTTCATATGTTTTTCTTATATTTTGTGTCCACTTCTGGCAGCTTTGCATGTCTACCTGTTCTTGTTCGTAGGTTTTTCTTATATTTTGTCTAAACTTCTGGCATTTTTGCATGTACTTCTACCTGTCCTTGTTCCTATGTTTTCCTTATATTTTATGTCCCGTTCTGGCAGTTTTGCATGTACTTCTACCTGTCCTTGATCATATGTTTTTCTTATACTTTGTGTCCACTTCTGGCAGTTTGCATGTACTTCAACCAGTTATTTTTCGTATGTTTTTCTTATATTTTGTGTCCGCTTCTGGAAGTTTTGCATGTACTTCTACCGGTCCTTGTTCGTATGTTTTTCTTAAAAATTGTGTCCACTTCTGCCAGTTTTGCATGTACTTCAACCAGTTATTTTTCGTATGTTTTTCTTATATTTTGTGTCCACTTCTGGAAGTTTTGCATGTACTTCTACCTGTCCTTGTTCGTATGTTTTTCTTAAAAATTGTGTCCACTTCTGCAAGTTTTGCATGTACTTCAACCAGTTATTTTTCGTATGTTTTTCTTATATTTTGTGTCCACTTCTGGGAGGCTTGCATGTCCTTGTTCGTATGTTTTTGTTATATTTTGTGTCCACTTTTGGCAGTTTTGCTTGTAGTTTTACCTGTCCTTGTTCGTTTGTTTTTCTTATATTTTGTATCCACTTCTATCAGTTTTGCATGCACTTCTACCTGTCCTTGTTCGTATGTTTTTCTTAAAAATTGTGTCCACTTCTGCCAGTTTTGCATGTACTTCAACCAGTTATTTTTCGTATGTTTTTCTTATATTTTGTGTCCACTTCTGGAAGTTTTGCATGTTCTTCTACCTGTCCTTGTTCGTATGTTTTTCTTATATATTGTGTCCACTTCTGGGGGGCTTGCATGTGCTTGTTCGTATGTTTTTGTTATATTTTGTGGCCACTTCTGCCAGTTTTGCGTGCACTTCTACCTGTCCTTGTTCATATGTTTTTCTTATATTTTGTGTCCACTTCTATCAGTTGCATGTACTTCTACCGGCCCTTGTTCGTATGTTTTTCTTATAGTTTCTGTCCACTTCGGGCAGTTTTGCATGTACTTCTACCTGTCCTTTTTCGCATGATTTTCTTATATTTTGTGTCCACTTCTGGCAGTTTTGCATGTATTTTTACCTGTCCTTGTTCGTATGTCCTTCTTATATTTTGTGTCCACTTCTGGCAGTTTTGCCTGTACTTCTACCTGTCCTTGATCGTATGTTTTTCTTATATTTTGTGACCACTTCTAACAGTTTTGCATGTACTTCAACCTGTCCTTGTTCGTATGTTTTTCTTATATTTTGTGTCCACTTCTGGAAGTTTTGCATGTACATCAACCAGTTATTATTCGTACGTCTTTCTTATATTTTGTGTCCACTTCTGGCAGTTTGCATGTATTTCTACCTGTCCTTGTTCGTATGATTTTGTTATATTTTGTGTCCACTTCTGGCAGTTTGCATGTACTTCTTCCTGTCCTTGTTCGTATGTTTTTGTTATATTTTGTGGCCACTTCTGGCAGTTTTGCATGTACTTCTACCTGTCCTTGTTCATATGTTTTTCTTATATTTTGTATACACTTCTGACAGTTTTGCATGTTCTTCTACCTGTCCTTATTCGTATGTTTTTTTTTATATTTTGTGTCCACTTTTGGCAATATTGCTTGTACTTTTACCTGTCCTTGTTCGTATGTTTTTCTTATATTTTGTGTCCACTTCTTGGAGGCTTGCATTTACTTCTAAATGTCCTTGTTCGTATGTTTTTCTTATATTTTGTGTCCACTTCTGACAGTTTTGCATGTACAACCACCTGTTCTTGGTCGTATGTTTTTCTTATATTTTGTATACACTTCTGACAGTTTTGCATGTTCTTCTACCTGTCCTTATTCGTATGTTTTTTTTTATATTTTGTGTCCACTTTTGGCAATATTGCTTGTACTTTTACCTGTCCTTGTTCGTATGTTTTTCTTATATTTTGTGTCCACTTCTGGCAGTTTTGCATGTACTTCTACCTGTCCCTGTTTTTATGTTTTTCTTAAAAATTGTGTCCACTTCTGGCAGCTTTGCATGTACTTCTGCCCGGCCTTGTTCGTATGTTTTTCTTATATTTTGTATTCACTTCTGGCAGTTTTGCATGTACTTCTACCTGTCCCTGTTTTTATGTTTTTCTTAAAAATTGTGTCCACTTCTGGCAATTTTGCCTGTACTTCTACCTGTCCTTATTCGTATGTTTTTTTTATGTTTTGTGTCCACTTTTGGCAATATTGCTTGTACTTCTACCTGTCCTTGTTCATATGTTTTTCTTATATTTTGTGTACACATCTGACAGTTTTGCATGTTCTTCTACGTGTCCTTCTTCGTATGTTTTTCTTATATTGTGTGTCCACTTCTGGCAGTTTTGCCTGTAGTTTAACCTGTCCTTGTTCGTATGTTTTTCTTATATTTTGTGTCCACTTCTGGAAGTTTTGCATGTACTTTTTTATGTCCTTGTTCGTATGTTTTTCTTATATTTTGTGTCCACTTCTGGCAGTTTTGCATGTACTTCTACCTGTCCTTCTTCGTATGTTTTTCTAATATTTTGTGTCCACTGCTGGCAGTTTTGCATCTACTTCTACCTGTCCTTGTTCATATGTTTTTCTTTTTTTTTTTTCTCCACTTCTGGCAGTTTTGCATGTACTTCTACCTGTCCTTGTTCGTATGTCTTTTTAATATTGTATGTAAACTTCTGCAAGTTTTGCATGTACTTTTACCTCTCCTTGTTCGTATGTTTTCTTAGCTTTTGTGTCCACCTCTGGTAGTCTCGCATGTACTTCTACCTGTCCTCGTTCGTATGTTTTTCTTATATGTTGTGTCCGCTTGCGGCACTTTTGCCTGTTCTTCTACCTGTCCTTGTTCGTATGTTTTTCTTATATTTTGTGTGCTCTTCTCTCAGTTTTGCATGTACTTCTACCTGTCCTTGTTCGTATGTTTTTCTTATATTTCGTGTCCACTTCTGGCAGTTTTGCATGTACTTTTACCTGTCCTTGTTCGTATGTTTTTCTTATATTTTGTGTCCACTTCTGGCAGTTTTGCATGTACTTCTACCTGTCCTTGTTCATATGTTTTTCTTATATTTTGTCTCCACTTCTGGCAGGCTTGCATGTAATTCTACCTGTCCTTGTTCGTATGTTTTTGTTATATTTTGTGGCCACTTCTGGCCGTTTTGCATGTTCTTCTAACTGTCCTTGTTCGTATGTTTTTCTTATATTTTCTGTAAACTTCTGGCAGTTGGCATGTTCTTCTTCCTGTTCTTGTTCGTATGTTTTTCTTATATTTTGTATCCACTTCTGGCAGTTTTGCATGTACTTCTACCTGTCCCTGTTTTTATGTTTTTCTTAAAAATTGTGTCCACTTCTGGCAGCTTTGCATGTACTTCTGCCCGGCCTTGTTCGTATGTTTTTCTTATATTTTGTATCCACTTCTGGCAGTTTTGCATGTACTTCTACCTGTCCCTGTTTTTATGTTTTTCTTCAAAATTGTGTCCACTTCTGGCAGTTTTGCATGTACTTCTACCTGTCCTTATTCGTATGTTTTTTTTATATTTTGTGTCCACTTTTGGCAATATTGCTTGTACTTCTACATGTCCTTGTTCATATGTTTTTCTTATATTTTGTGTACACATCTGACAGTTTTGCAGGTTTTTCTACGTGTCCTTCTTCGTATGTTTTTCTTATATTGTGTGTCCACTTCTGGCAGTTTTGCCTGTAGTTTAACCTGTCCTTGTTCGTATGTTTTTCTTATATTTTGTGTACACATCTGACAGTTTTGCATGTTCTTCTACCTGTCCTTCTTCGTATGTTTTTCTTATATTTTGTGTCCACTTCTGGCAGTTTTGCATGCAATGTATGTTTTGCTTATATTTTGTGGCCACTTCTGCCAGTTTTGCATGTACTTCTGCCTGTCCTTGTTCGTATGTTTTTCTTATATTTTGTGTACACATCTGACAGTTTTGCATGTTCTTCTACCTGTCCTTCTTCGTATGTTTTTCTTATGTTGTGTGTCCACTTCTGCCAGTTTTGCATGTTCTTCTACCTGTCCTTGTTCGTATGTTTTTCTTATATTTTCTGTAAACTTCTGGCAGTTGGCATGTTCTTCTTCCTGTTCTTGTTCGTATGTTTTTCTTATATTTTGTATCCACTTCTGGCAGTTTTGCATGTACTTCTACCTGTCCCTGTTTTTATGTTTTTCTTAAAAATTGTGTCCACTTCTGGCAGCTTTGCATGTACTTCTGCCCGGCCTTGTTCGTATGTTTTTCTTATATTTTGTATCCACTTCTGGCAGTTTTGCATGTACTTCTACCTGTCCCTGTTTTTATGTTTTTCTTCAAAATTGTGTCCACTTCTGGCAGTTTTGCATGTACTTCTACCTGTCCTTATTCGTATGTTTTTTTTATATTTTGTGTAGACTTTTGGCAATATTGCTTGTACTTCTACCTGTCCTTGTTCATATGTTTTTCTTATATTTTGTGTACACATCTGACAGTTTTGCAGGTTATTCTACGTGTCCCTGTTCGTATGTTTTTCTTATATTGTGTGTCCACTTCTGGCAGTTTTGCATGTACTTTAACCTGTCCTTGTTCGCATGTTTTTCTTATAATTTGTGTCCACTTCTGGAAGTTTCGCATGTACTTCTACCTGTCCTTGTTCGGATATTTTTCTTATATTTTGTGTCCACTTCTCGCAGTTTTGCATGTACTTCTACCTGTCCTTGTTCGTATATTTTTCTTATATTCTGTATCCACTTCTGGCAGTTTTGCATGTACTTCTACCTGTCCTTGTTCGTATGTTTTTCTTATATTCTGTCTGAACTTCTTTCATTTTTGCATGTAATTCTACCTTTCCTTGTTCGTATGTTTTTTTTATATTTTGTGTCCACTTCTGCCAGATTTGCATGTACAACCACCTGTCCTTGCTCGCAAGTTTTTCTTATATTTTGTGTCCACTTCTGGCAGTTTTGCATGTACTTCTACCTGTCCTTGTTCGTATGTTTTTCTTATATTTTGTGTCCACTTCTGACAGTTTTGCATGTACAACCACCTGTTCTTGGTCGTATGTTTTTCTTATATTTTGTGTCCACTTCTGGCAGTTTTGCATGTACTTCTACCTGTCCTTGTTCGTATGTTTTTCTTATATTTTGTGTCCACTTCTGCCAGTTTTGCATGTTCTTCTACCTGTCCTTGTTCGTATGATTTTCTTATATTTTGTGTCCACTTCTGGCAGTTTTGCATGTACAACCACCTGTCCTTGCTCGCAAGTTTTTCTTATATTTTGTGTCCACTTCTGGCAGTTTTGCATGTACTTCTACCTGTCCTTGTTCGTATGTTTTTCTTATATTTTGTGTCCACTTCTGACAGTTTTGCATGTACAACCACCTGTTCTTGGTCGTATGTTTTTCTTATATTTTGTGTCCACTTCTGGCAGTTTTGCATGTACTTCTACCTGTCCTTGTTCGTATGTTTTTCTTATATTTTGTGTCCACTTCTGCCAGTTTTGCATGTTCTTCTACCTGTCCTTGTTCGTATGATTTTCTTATATTTTGTGTCCACTTCTGGCAGTTTGCCTGTACTTCTTCCTGTCCTTTTTCGTATGTTTTTCTTATATTTTGTGTGCTCTTCTCTCAGTTTTGCATGTACTTCTACCTGTCCTTGTTCGTATGTTTTTCTTATAGTTTGTGTCCACTTCTTAAATTTAAATTTGGTGTCCACTTCTGGCAGTTTTGCATGTACTTCTACCTGTCCTTGTTCGTATGTTTTTCTTATATTTTGTGTCCACTTCTGGCAGTTTTGCATGTACTTCTTACCTGTACTTGTTCGTATGTTTTTCTTATATTTTGTGTCCACTTCCGGCAGTTTTGCCTGTACTTCTACCTGTCCTTGTTCGTATGTTTTTCTTATATTTTGTGTCCACTTGCGGCAGTTTTGCCTGTACTTCTACCTGTCCTTGTTCGTATGTTTTTCTTATATTTTGTGTTCACTTCTGGCAGTTTTGCATGTAGTTCTAAATGTCCTTGTTCGTATGTATTTCTTATATTTTGTGTAAACTTCTGGGCGCTTTGCATGTATTTCTAAATGGCCTTGTTCGTATGTTTTTCTTATATTTTGTGGCCACTTCTGCCAGTTTTGCATGTACCTGTACCTGTCCTTGTTCTTACGTTTTTCTAATATTTTGTGTCTACTTCTGACAGTTTTGTATGTACTCTAACCTGTCCTTGATCGTATGTTTTTCTTACATTTTGTGGCCACTTCTGCCAGTTTTGCATGTACTTCTACCTGTCCTTTTTCATATGTTTTTCTTATATTTTGTGTCCACTTCTGACAGTTTTGCATGTACAACCACCTGTTCTTGGTCGTATGTTTTTCTTATATTTTGTGTCCACTTCTGGCAGTTTTGCATGTACTTCTACCTGTCCTTGTTCGTATGTTTTTCTTATATTCTGTCTGAACTTCTTTCATTTTTGCATGTAATTCTACCTGTCCTTTTTCATATGTTTTTCTTATATTTTGTGTCCACTTCTGGCAGTTTTGCATGTACAACCACCTGTCCTTGCTCGCAAGTTTTTCTTATATTTTGTGTCCACTTCTGGCAGTTTTGCATGTACTTCTACCTGTCCTTGTTCGTATGTTTTTCTTATATTTTGTGTCCACTTCTGACAGTTTTGCATGTACAACCACCTGTTCTTGGTCGTATGTTTTTCTTATATTTTGTGTCCACTTCTGGCAGTTTTGCATGTACTTCTACCTGTCCTTGTTCGTATGTTTTTCTTATATTTTGTGTCCACTTCTGCCAGTTTTGCATGTTCTTCTACCTGTCCTTGTTCGTATGATTTTCTTATATTTTGTGTCCACTTCTGGCAGTTTGCCTGTACTTCTTCCTGTCCTTTTTCGTATGTTTTTCTTATATTTTGTGTGCTCTTCTCTCAGTTTTGCATGTACTTCTACCTGTCCTTGTTCGTATGTTTTTCTTATAGTTTGTGTCCACTTCTTAAATTTAAATTTGGTGTCCACTTCTGGCAGTTTTGCATGTACTTCTACCTGTCCTTGTTCGTATGTTTTTCTTATATTTTGTGTCCACTTCTGGCAGTTTTGCATGTACTTCTTACCTGTACTTGTTCGTATGTTTTTCTTATATTTTGTGTCCACTTCCGGCAGTTTTGCCTGTACTTCTACCTGTCCTTGTTCGTATGTTTTTCTTATATTTTGTGTCCACTTGCGGCAGTTTTGCCTGTACTTCTACCTGTCCTTGTTCGTATGTTTTTCTTATATTTTGTGTTCACTTCTGGCAGTTTTGCATGTAGTTCTAAATGTCCTTGTTCGTATGTATTTCTTATATTTTGTGTAAACTTCTGGGCGCTTTGCATGTATTTCTAAATGGCCTTGTTCGTATGTTTTTCTTATATTTTGTGTCCACTTCTGCCAGTTTTGCATGTACCTGTACCTGTCCTTGTTCTTACGTTTTTCTAATATTTTGTGTCTACTTCTGACAGTTTTGTATGTACTCTAACCTGTCCTTGATCGTATGTTTTTCTTACATTTTGTGGCCACTTCTGCCAGTTTTGCATGTACTTCTACCTGTCCTTTTTCATATGTTTTTCTTATATTTTGTGTCCACTTCTGCCAGTTTTGCATGTACTTCTAAATGGTATTTTTCGTATGTTTTTCTTATATTTTGTTTCCACTTCTGGCAGTTTTGCATGTACTTCTACCTGTCTTCGTTCATATGTTTTTCTTATATTTTGTGTCCACTTCTGGCAGGCTTGCATGTACTTCTACCTGTTCTTGTTCGTATGTTTTTCTTATATTTCGTGTCCACTTCTGGAAATTTTGCATGTACTTCTACCTGTCCTTTTTCATATGTTTTTCTTATATTTTGTGTCCACTTCTGGCAGCTTTGCATGTATGTCTAAATGTCCTTGTTCGTATGTTTTTCTTATATTTTGTGTCCACTTCTGGCAGTTTTGCATGTACTTCAGCCTGTCCTTCTTCGTATGTATTTCATATATTTTGTGTCCACTTCTGCCAGTTTTGCATGTACTTCTAAATGTCCTTGTTCGTATGTTTTTCTTATATTTTGTGTCCACTTCTGGAAGTTTTGCATGTACTTCAAAAAGTTATTGTTCGTATGTTTTTCTTATATTTTGTGTCCACTTCTGGCAGTTTGCATGTACTTCAGCCTGTCCTTCTTCGTATGTTTTTCTTATACTTTGTGTCCACTTCTGGCAGTTTTGCCTGTACTTCTACCTGTCCTTGTTCGTATGTTTTTCTTATATTTTGTGTTCACTTCTGGCAGTTTTGCAAGTACTTCTACCTGTCCTTGTTCATATGTTTTTCTTATATTTTGTGTCCACTTCTGGCAGTTTTGCATGTACTTCAACCCGTGCTTGTTCGTATGTTTTTCTTATATTTTGTGGCCACTTCTGCCAGTTTTGCATGTACCTGTACCTGTCCTTGTTCTTACGTTTTTCTAATATTTTGTGTCTACTTCTGACAGTTTTGTATGTACTCTAACCTGTCCTTGGTCGTATGTTTTTCTTACATTTTGTGGCCACTTCTGCCAGTTTTGCATGTACTTCTACCTGTCCTTTTTCATATGTTTTTCTTATATTTTGTGTCCACTTCTGCCAGTTTTGCATGTACTTCTAAATGTTATTTTTCGTATGTTTTTCTTATATTTTGTGTCCACTTCTGGCAGTTTTGCCTGTACTTCTACCTGTCCTTGTTCGTATGTCTTTCTTATATTTTGAGTCCACTTCTGGAAGTTTTGCATGTACTTCTACCTGTCCTTTTACGTATGTTTTTCTTATATTTTGTGTCTACTTCTGGCAGTTTTGCATGTACTTCTACCTGTCCTTTTTCATATGTTTTTCTTATATTTTGTGTCCACTTCTGGCAGCTTTGCATGTATGTCTAAATGTCCTTGTTCGTATGTTTTTCTTATATTTTGTGTCCACTTCTCACAGTTTTGCATGTACTTCAGCCTGTCCTTCTTCGTATGTATTTCATATATTTTGTGTCCACTTCTGCCAGTTTTGCATGCACTGCTAAATGTCCTTGTTCGTATGTTTTTCTTATATTTTGTGTCCACTTCTGGAAGTTTTGCATGTACTTCAAAAAGTTATTGTCTATATGTTTTTCTTATATTTTGTGTCCACTTCTGGCAGTTTGCATGTACTTCAGCCTGTCCTTCTTCGTATGTTTTTCTTATACTTTGCGTCCACTTTTGACAGATTTGCATGTATTTCTACCTGTCCTTGTTCGTATGATTTTCCTATATTCTGTGCCCACTTCTGCCAGTCTGTATGTACTTCTTCCTGTCCTTGTTCGTATGTTTTTCTTATATTTTGTGTCCACTTCTGGCAGCTTTGCATGTACTTCTACCTGTCCTTGTTCATATGTTTTTCTTATATTTTGTGTCCACTTCTGGCAGTTTTGCATGTACTTCTACCCGTGCTTGTTCGTATGTTTTTCCTATATTTTGTGTCCACTTCT
>CATOTT010000079.1:0-55673 GCA_951813785.1 Criorhina ranunculi
TCCACTTCTGGCAATTTTGCATGTACTTCTTCCTGTCCTTGTTCGTATGTTTTTCTTATATTTTTTGGCCACTTCTGGCAGTTTGCATGTATTTCTTCCTGTCCTTGTTTGTATGTTTTTCTTATATTTTGTGTCCACTTCTGGCAATTTTGCATGTTTTTCTACCTGTTCTTGTTCGTATGATTTTTTTATATTTTGTGTCCGCTTCTGGCAGGCTTGCAGGTACTTCTACCTGTCCTTGTTCGTATGTTTCTCTTATATTTTTTGTGCACTTCTGGCAGTTTGCATGTATTTCTTCCTGTCCTTGTTCGTATGTTTTTCTTATATTTTGTGTCCACTTCTTGCCGTTTGCATGTACTTCATCCTGTCCTTGTTCGTATGATTTTCTTATATTTTGTGTGCACTTCTGGCAGTTTTGCATGTACTTCTTCCTGTCCTTGTTCGTAAGTTTTTCTTATATTTTGTGTCCACTTCTGGCGGTTTTGCATGTACTTCTTCCTGTCCTTGTTCGTATGATTTTCTTATATTTTGTGTCCACTTCTGGCAGTTTGCATGTACTTCTTCTACCTGTTCTTGTTCGTATGCTTTTTTGTATTTTGTGTCCACTTCTGGCAGGCTTGCAGGTAATTCTACCTGCCCTTGTTCGTATGTTTTTCTAATATTTTGTGTCCACTTCTGACAGTTTTGCATGTTTTTCTACCTGTTCTTGTTCGTATGATTTTTTTATATTTTTTGTCCGCTTCTGGCAGGCTTGCAGGTACTTCTACCTGTCCTTGTTCGTATGTTTTTCTTATATTTTGTGTCCACTTCTGGCAGTTTTGCTTGTATTTCTAAATGTCCTTGTTCGTATGTTTGTTTATATTTTGTGTCCACTTCTAGCAGTTTTGCATGTACTTCTTCCTGTCCTTGTTCGTATGTTGTTCTCTTATTTTGTGCCCACTTCTCTCAATTTTGCATGTATTACTACCCGTCCTTGTTCGTACGTTTTTCTTATATTTTGTGTCCACTTCTGGCAGTTTTGCATGTACTTCTTCTACCTGTCCTTTCAAGTATGATTTTCTTATACTTCGTGTACACTTCTAGCAGTTTGCATGTACTTCTTCCTGTCCTTGTTCGTATGTTTTTCTTATATTTTGTGTCCACTTCTGGCAGTTTGCATTTACTTCTTCCTGTCCTTGTTCGTATGTTTTTCTTATATTTTGTGTACACTTCTGGCAGTTTTGCTTGTATTTCTACCTGCACATGTTCGTATATTTTTTTCTTATATTTTGTGTCCACTTCTGACAGTTTTGCATGTTTTTCTACCTGTTCTTCTTGGTATGTTTTTTTTATATTTTGTGTCCACTTCTAGCAGTTCTGCATGTACTTCTACCTGTCCTTGTTCGTATGTTTTTCTTATATTTTGTGTCCACTTCTGGCAGTTTTGCATGTACTTCTTCCTGTCCTTGTTCGTATGTTTTTCTTATATTTTGTGTCAACTTCTATCAGTTTTGCTTGTATTTCTAACTGTCCTTGCTCGTATGTTTTTCTCATATTTTGTGTCCACTTCTGACAGATTTGCATGTACTTCTACCTGTCCTTGTAAGTATGATTTTCTTATATTTTGTGTGCACTTCTGGCAGTTTGCATGTACTTCTTCCTGTCCTTGTTCGTATGTTTTTCTTATACTTTGTGTAGACTTCTGGCAGTTTGCATGTACTTCTACCTGTCCTTGTTCGTATGTTTCTCTTATATTTTGTGTGCACTTCTGGCAGTTTGCATGTACTTCTTCCTGTCCTTGTTCGTATGTTTTTCTTATATTTTGTGTCCACTTCTTGCAGTTTGCATGTACTTCTTCCTGTCCTTGTTCGTATGGTTTTCTTATATTTTGTGTGCAATTCTGGCAGTTTTGCATGTACTTCTTAATGTCCTTGTTCGTTTGTTTTTCTTATATTTTGTATCCACTTCTGACAGTTTTGCATGTACCTCTACCTGTTCTTGTTCGTATGTTTGTGTTATATATTGTGTCCACTTCTGGCAGTTTTGCATGTACTTCTGCCTGTCCTTGTTCATATGTTTTTCTTATATTTTGTGTCCACTTCTGGCAATTTTGCATGTACTTCTTCCTGTCCTTGTTCGTATGTTTTTCTTATATTTTTTGGCCACTTCTGGCAGTTTGCATGTACTTCTTCCTGTCCTTGTTTGTATGTTTTTCTTATATTTTGTGTCCACTTCTGGCAATTTTGCATGTTTTTCTACCTGTTCTTGTTCGTAAGATTTTTTTATATTTTGTGTCCGCTTCTGGCAGGCTTGCAGGTACTTCTACCTGTCCTTGTTCGTATGTTTCTCTTATATTTTTTGTGCACTTCTGGCAGTTTGCATGTATTTCTTCCTGTCCTTGTTCGTATGTTTTTCTTATATTTTGTGTCCACTTCTTGCCGTTTGCATGTACTTCATCCTGTCCTTGTTCGTATGATTTTCTTATATTTTGTGTGCACTTCTGGCAGTTTTGCATGTACTTCTTCCTGTCCTTGTTCGTAAGTTTTTCTTATATTTTGTGTCCACTTCTGGCGGTTTTGCATGTACTTCTACCTGTCCTTGTTCGTATGATTTTCTTATATTTTGTGTCCACTTCTGGCAGTTTGCATTTACTTCTTCTACCTGTTCTTGTTCGTATGCTTTTTTGTATTTTGTGTCCACTTCTGGCAGGCTTGCAGGTAATTCTACCTGCCCTTGTTCGTATGTTTTTCTAATATTTTGTGTCCACTTCTGACAGTTTTGCATGTTTTTCTACCTGTTCTTGTTCGTATGATTTTTTTATATTTTTTGTCCGCTTCTGGCAGGCTTGCAGGTACTTCTACCTGTCCTTGTTCGTATGTTTTTCTTATATTTTGTGTCCACTTCTGGCAGTTTTGCTTGTATTTCTACCTGTCTTTGTTCGTATGTTTGTTTATATTTTGTGTCCACTTCTAGCAGTTTTGCATGTACTTCTTCCTGTCCTTGTTCATATGTTGTTCTCTTATTTTGTGCCCACTTCTCTCAATTTTGCATGTATTACTACCCGTCCTTGTTCGTACGTTTTTCTTATATTTTGTGTCCACTTCTGGCAGTTTTGCATGTACTTCTTCTACCTGTCCTTTCAAGTATGATTTTCTTATATTTTGTGTACACTCCTAGCAGTTTGCATGTACTTCTTCCTGTCCTTGTTCGTATGTTTTTCTTATATTTTGTGTCCACTTCTGGCAGTTTGCATTTACTTCTTCCTGTCCTTTTTCGTATGTTTTTCTTATATTTTGTGTCCACTTCTGGCAGTTTTGCTTGTATTTCTACCTGCCCATGTTCGTATATTTTTTTCTTATATTTTGTGTCCACTTCTGACAGTTTTGCATGTTTTTCTACCTGTTCTTCTTGGTATGTTTTTTTTATATTTTGTGTCCACTTCTAGCAGTTTTGCATGTACTTCTACCTGTCCTTGTTCGTATGTTTTTCTTATATTTTGTGTCCACTTCTGGCAGTTTTGCATGTACTTCTTCCTGTCCTTGTTCGTATATTTTTCTTATATTTTGTGTCAACTATTATCAGTTTTGCTTGTATTTCTAACTGTCCTTGTTCGTATGTTTTTCTCATATTTTGTGTCCACTTCTGGGAGGCTTGCATGTACTTCTACCTGCCCTTGTTCGTATGTTTTTCTTATATTTTGTGTCCACTTCTGACAGATTTGCATGTACTTCTACCTGTCCTTGTAAGTATGATTTTCTTATATTTTGTGTCCGCTTCTGGCAGTTTGCATGTACTTCTTCCTGTCCTTGTTCGTATGTTTTTCTTATATTTTGTGTTCACTTCTGGCAGTTTGCATGTACTTCTTCCTGTCCTTGTTCGTATGTTTTTCTTATATTTTGTGTCCACTTCTGGGAGTTTTGCTTGTATTTCTACCTGTCGTTGTTCGTATGTTTTTCTTATATATTGTGCCCACTACTGACAGTTTTGCATGTTCTATTACGGTCGTTTCCTCGTCCGCTCCGCGATGTCGCACGTAAGGTTGCTCGGAGAGTGGCCGTGGGTTAAGATGGTAAAAATGGGCGCCACACGATTTCCCTCCGTGCAAAAGAATTCAGCAAAAGAATGAAAACAATGTCGAAAGGAAAAAAAGAAGGAAAAAAAAAAAGAATTCCAAAATTCCCGGAGACCGAGGGTTGAACCCACAACCTTCCCGTCTCAACGGAAGACTCTCGCTCGCCACCAAATCACGACCTTATTTTTCTTGTTCTTCACGTCACTAAATGTTTTTCTTATATTTTGTGTCCACTTCTGGGAGGCTTGCATGTACTTCTACCTGTCCTTGTTCGTATGTTTTTCTTATATTTTGTGTCCACTTCTGACAGTTTTGCATGTACTTCTACCTGTCCTTGTTCGTATGTTTTTCTTATATTTTGTGCCCACATCTGACAGTTTTGGATGTACTTCTACCTGTCCTTGTTCGTATGATTTTCTTATATTTTGTGTCCACTTCTGGCAGTTTTGCATGCACTTCTGGTTGTCCTTGTTTGTATGTTTTTCTTATATTTTGTGTCCCCTTCTGGCTGTTTTGCATGTACTTCTTTCTACCTGTCCTTGTTCGTATGTTTTTCTTACACTTTGTGTCCACTTCTGGCAGTTTGCATGTACTTCTGCCTGTCCTTGTTCGTATGTTTCTCTTATATTTTGTGTGCACTTCTGGCAGTTTGCATGTACTTCTTCCTGTCCTTGTTCGTATGTTTTTCTTATATTTTGTGTCCACTTCTTGCAGTTTGCATGTACTTCTTCCTGTCCTTGTTCGTATGATTTTCTTATATTTTCTGTGCACTTCTGGCAGTTTTGCATGTACTTCTTCCTGTCCTTGTTCGTTTGTTTTTCTTATATTTTGTGTCCACTTCTGACAGTTTTGCATGTACCTCTACCTGTTCTTGTTCGTATGTTTTTGTTATATATTGTGTCCACTTCTGGCAGTTTTGCATGTACTTCTGCCTGTCCTTGTTTGTATGCTTTTCTTATAATTTGTGTCCCCTTCTGGCTGTTTTGCATGTACTTCTACCTGTCCTTGTTCGTATGTTTTTCTTATATTTTGTGTCCACTTCTGACAGTTTTGCATGTACTTCTACCTGTCCTTGTTCGTATGATTTTCTTATATTTTGTGTCCACTTCTGGCAGTTTTGCATGTACTTCTGGTTGTCCTTGTTTGTATGTTTTTCTTATATTTTGTGTCCCCTTCTGGCTGTTTTGCATGTACTTCTTTCTACCTGTCCTTGTTCGTATGTTTTTCTTATATTTTGTGTCCGCTTCTGGGAGGCTTGCATGTACTTCTACCTGTCCTTGTTCGTATGTTTTTCTTATACTTTGTGTCCACTTCTGGTAGTTTGCATGCACTTCTACCTGTCTGTTAGAAATTTAATTAAAATGTGCTGCTTCACAAAAGCATCACGTTTTAAAATACGAACACCCTGTGATTGTTATTGTTTACCTTCATCATTTTGCCTCTCAATTTATTTTCTGTAAAATCTCGCGATACTATATACTCGCATATTGTACCACTTGTTGCCGTTTTTTTTACATATGCCTTTCTCTCTCCTCTAATTTCCCTAACGCCCGTGCTCTAGTCCAATAGTTTAAGGGTAGCCATATCCCCTTTAGCGCGCGCTAATTATAAAAAAAAAAAAAAAAAGTTATATAAGGGTCTACCTGGTCAATTTTTGTTGACTCTCTTTTTTGGATACGCATTGGGCATTTCTGACAACTTTGGTTTATACTATAAAAATTTGTTTGATAAATAAAATAAAATTAAATTGTACTTGGCTTTTGGTCTTCAGCTGGTCACTTATTTGGCTGTGTAGTTTCGCATCGTATTTTCTAATAAAACAATTAGGAAACATTTTTTGGAGGTTCTACCGAGATTGGTTTTTTTTGGAAGACTGGCATTTTTGCATTTGCATATTGGACTCATAGCATCCTGCATTTGTGAATTTTATTGGATTTTTTTGGCAAGTATTTTTTTTTGGATTCATAAATTGGATACACGATGGCAACAGGATTGAAACAACAACGTGGAGTGATCAAAGGTCAGCTCACCAAGATGAAGGCCTACGTGGATGGTAAAGCTGAAGCCGCTAACATCTTCGAATTGGAAACAAAATTGGGTATGCTGGAAACTTATCTTAATAGTTTTAGTAAATTTCAATCAAATCTGGAGGAGTTGGATGAAGCAGAACTCAAAACAAACGAACGTGAAATATTTGAGGACACGTACTGTGAACTTAAATCTAAATTGCTTTGCTTCATCAACAGGCTGAAACCTAGACCATCCATGGCTGAAAGGGAGAACACCATGCTATTTGCTCAGCAAACTCCGTCTTCAAATTTACCTAAATTAAAACTAACCACATTTTCCGGTGATCTTAGCAAATGGCTTGACTCTTGGGGCTCTTTTAAAACATCGGTGCATGAGAATGAAAAAATCAAGGACGTCGACAAGCTCCAATACCTTCGAAACTGTCTTACTGGGAACGCGTCTAAGGTTCTGCAGTCTCTGGAACTTTTGCCAGGAAACTATGATGAGGCTGTTGATCGTCTAATGGCTCGCTATTTTAACAAACGCTACATTTTTCAGGCTCATATAAACGAAATTTTTCAATTACAGTGTGCACAAAAGGGATCAGTAGAAGTTCTTCACGACATCGTTGACAGCATCAATGCTCATATGCGCTCTCTGCTTACAATAGCAAACAAGGAGCAAATAGCAGATGGGCTGCTGCTCCACATCCTATTCTCGAAGGTTGATAGCAATACTCAGGCATCTTGGGAAGACGACATCAAAAGGCGGCAAGTTGCAAATCGAAACATGTCTTTATTGGATGGTCATGAAGCCACTTTGGATGTCCCTACTTGGCAGGATTTTGCAGATTTCATTGAAGAACGATGTCAAGTTTTGGAACAACTACTGGTCTCCCGGAAACCTCTTTACTCAACGCAAAATCAAAATGTTTCGAGGCCCATGGGTTATGGAAAACCGCTGAGGACTTCACTGGCTGCTATGAATGTTTCACCAGCCTGTAGTATCTGTTCAGAGCAGCACACTATGTTTAAATGTGAAAAATTCATCTCAATGAGCCAACAACAGAGATACAGAGAAGTTAAACGTCTCAACTTATGCATTAACTGCCTTCGGCCTGGACACTCCGCAAAAATGTGTAAGTCTAGGAATTGTCAGGCTTGTGGAAACAAACATCACACACTTTTACATTTCTCAACAACTCAACAAGCATTAATGGTTACGTCTTCAGTATCAGATAATTCAGCACTCCCCATGGCGTCATCAAGCAATTCGCAACACAGTCAACTTTCACAAGCATTGACCAATAGCGATGAGAATCATCAAATTTTAAATCAACAATTTCCATATAATTCTAATGCGAATTTCATTCCTAGGTCAAATCAAAATCGTTCTACATTGGCTGCAGCTGGGTGCTCGAAGGAAGTACTTCTTGCCACAGCAGTCATCAACATTAAAAACGATTATGGTTCTTATACGCCCTGCAGAGCTCTACTTGACAGTGGATCTCAATTAAATTTGATTACTGAGAAACTTGCTCATCAGCTCAAACTACCCCTCTCGAAGACAGCTACGGAATTTGGAGGCATCTGCAACATCAATGTTCGTTCAAGCAAAAGAGCAAGCGTCTCGATTCAATCAGTGCACAGCAACTGGGCATCAAATATGGAAGCGATTGTAGTTCCAACAGTCACTGCATTTCAGCCGCCATTCTCCTTCAGCACCGAGAAATTTAAGATCCCGAAAAACATTCCGACCGACCCAGCTTTCAATCGTCCACAGAAAATTGACATGCTTATTGGAGCATCCCACTTCTTTTCACTCCTCAGTGTGGGTCAAATTAAGCTCATTGACGAAGTCGAATATCCTGTACTGCAGAAAACTCTATTAGGATGGATCGTCGCAGGTAATTTACCACAAAACAAAATATCTCTGTGTCTTTCCTCAGAACCCAACATTGAAAACGAAGACAAGATCAACGAAACGTTAAAATCATTTTGGGAAATTGAAGAAGTAAAGGCAGCCGGAAACAAGCGTTCCATCGAGGAGGATCTCTGTGAAAAACACTTCATGTCAACCGTTTCCAGAACCTCAGATGGGCGATATGTCGTAAGGCTTCCTTTCAGGGAACCACCCGCTGCACTTGGCAACTCCTACGAAATGGCATTAAAGAGGTTCTATAATTTGGAGCGCAGACTTGATAGAGACCCACAGTTAAAGGTGGAGTACTCGGATTTTTTGGAAGAATACTCCGCATTAGGACATATGGATGAGGTGTCGCCGTCGGTTGCAGTCAACATCAATCCGAAATTCTTCTTACCCCATCACGCTGTGTTGAAGGCAGACAGCTCTACCACTAAACTGCGCTTGGTTTTCGATGGATCTGCAAAAAGCACCACTGGAAAGTCTATCAACGACCTCTTAATGGTTGGGCCCACAATCCAAGATGACATCTTCGCCCTCTTGTTTCGGTTTCGTTTTCATCGCTACGTGCTTTGTTCTGACATAGTCAAAATGTATAGGCAGATTCTGATGAATGAAGAGGATGCCAACTATCAATTCATCCTATGGCGTAACAATTCGTCGGAGAATGTGAGACTATTTAGACTCCGTACTGTAACTTATGGTACCGCTCCAGCCGCATTTTTAGCAGTTCGAGCTATGTGCCAATTAGCGCAAGATGAAGAAGCTCGTTTCCGAATTGGCGCCAACATAGTTTTAAAGGACTTTTATGTCGACAACCTTATTACCGGTGCTGACAATTTGGATGATTTATCAACAATTAAGCAGGAAGTGGAAACATTGTTAAAGTTGGGCGGATTTCCTCTGCGGAAATGGTGTTCCAACTCAGAACGCGTACTGCAGAGCGTGCCATTTGAAGATCGAGAGAAAATTTTGGACTTCAATGACAATCAATTTGTTAAGGCCTTAGGTATGAAGTGGAAGCCTACTACTGATATGTTTTTCTATTCCTATTTAGGAGACGATACCAAGAAAACCAAAATCACCAAAAGAACTGTTCTTTCCAACATTGGCAAATTTTTCGATCCGCTTGGAATTCTAAACCCTCTTATCGTTTAAGCGAAATTGTTCCTTCAACACTTATGGAAAATTAAATTGGATTGGGATGAGAGTTTGCCACAAGATCTTCATTCGAAATGGACATCTTTTATCAATGCTATGGTCCACCTCAATAAAATAGAAATCCCAAGATACCTTCTCAATCACTGTACGCATTCTTCGCTACAGATCCATGGATTTAGTGATGCCAGTGAACGGGCATATGGAGCCGCTGTCTACGTTCGAGCTACCTATGAAAACGAGGATACCTGCATTCGTCTGATTTGTGCTAAATCACGGGTGGCTCCAGTAAGAAGTATTTCCCTGCCACGATTGGAGTTGTGTGGGGCATTATTATTAGCTGAACTGCTTCAGCGAATAGTTCCACTCATAAAATTTTCAGTAAATGCAATTTTTTGTTGGACAGATTCCACCGTAACTCTAGCCTGGATCAAGTCGCAGCCATATCAATGGAAAACATTCATCGCCATCAGAATAGCCAAAATTCATGACCTCACAAAGGACTACACTTGGAGACACGTTCCAACGGGGGATAATCCAGCTGACTTGGTCTCGCGTGGAGCATCGGCCAAGGAATTAGCTTCCTCAACCATATGGTTTCAAGGACCCGTCTTTCTAAAAAAATCCGTTGAGTATTGACCAGGCAGCGCCACACCCCAAATGGAAATGGATTTACCTGAACGCAAACCGCAAACGTTTCCATTCGCAACCTTTTCAATTCTGACTGATTTAATCGTTGACAACAAATTCGCTAATTCCTACTTTCGTTTACTTTTAGTATTTGTCTTCGTTCGCCGCTTTATCTTCAACAGACGCATCAAAGAAAAGGGAGCAGCTATTACCCCAGAAGAAATGGAAGGATCACTCAAGGCTATTATAAGAAACATTCAGCGTACACACTTCCCAAAGGATTAAACAGCATTATCAGCCGGAAAACAGGTGGAATCTAATAGCCCCTTGGTAAAATTGGCTCCTTTTATCGACCCTGACTCAATCATTCGTGTTGGCGGTCGTTTGGTAAACTCGAATCTTGATTTCGATACTAATACACATCCGATGGTGTTGCCGCAAAATCATGTCTTCACTAGATCGCTCATATGGTACCATCATGTAAAGTATCATCATGCAGCCTGCCAAACATTACTTAATATAATTCGCCAGCGATTTTGGATACTTTCTGGAAAGCGTGCCGTTAATATGGTTGTGCATAGATGTATCCTGTGCTGTCGATCCCGTCCAATTCATCATCATCAAATAATGGGAAACTTGCCAATGGATCGCATTATCCCATCAAGGCCGTTCTCAGTTACTGGAGTGGATTATTGCGGTCCCTTTTACGTTCAATCTGGAATTAGGGGAAAAAGAGCTATTAAGGCGTACGTAGCAGTATTTATATGCTTCGCTACCAAGGCGTCTCATCTGGAATTAGTTGCGGACCTTACGACGAAGTCCTTCCTCTTGGCGCTCAAACGCTTCATCGCACGGAGAGGTAAATGTTTGAAAATTTATTCTGACAATGCTACAAATTTCGTAGGGGCAAAGGCTGAGCTTCAGGAACTACACAAATTGTTCTGGTCAAAGGAACACCATCATCAAGTTCACACCGAGTGTCTGAAGGCAAACATAGAATGGAATTTCTCGCCTCCACGATCACCGCACTTTGGTGGCCTGTTCGAAGCTGCCGTCAAGGTTGGAAAGCACCATCTACTTAAATTGCTATCCAATGCATCGCTTAACTACGAGGAGATGTCCACCTTGCTTTGTGAAATTGAGGCGATCATGAATTCTAGGCCGCTGTCACCAATGTCTGCCGATCCAAACGATCTTCAAGCCCTGACGCCATGACATTTTTTAATCGGAGCAGCACCTACTAGTATTAATGAACCATCGCATTTGGAAATTAATATCAACCGTCTTGACCGATATCAGCGAATCAAGCGAATCTTCAACAAGTTTTTTGGAAGCGTTGGCAAAGGGAAGTGCTTCATAATCTTCAGCTTCGCCAGAAATGGTCTACGCCAGTAAAAAACGTGGAGATTGGTGACTTAGTATTGCTGCACGATGATAATCTACCATCCCTGCAATGGCCCCTTGGGCGTATCGTGGAAACATTCCCCGGCGAAGATGGCAAGGTGCGAGTGGTGTTGATAAAAACTAAAAGGGGAACATATAAAAGAGCTGTTACGAAAATATGTCGTCTACCTTTAGAAAAAGTAGTATTTTCAAGGTGGCCGGCTTTGTTAGAAATTTAATTAAAATTTGCTGCTTCACAAAAGCATCACGTTTTAAAATAAGAACACCCTGTGATTGTTATTGTTTACCTACATCATTTTGTCTCTCAATTTATTTTCTGTAAAATCTCGCGATACTATATACTCGCATATTGTACCACTTGTTGCCGTTTTTTTTACATATGCCTTAAAGTTATATAAGGGTCTACCTGGTAAATTTTTGTTGACTCTCTTTTTTGGATACGCATTGGGCATTTCTGACAACTTTGGTTTATACTATAAAAATTTGTTTGATAAATAAAATAAAATTAAATTGTACTTGGCTTTTGGTCTTCAGCTGGTCACTTATTTGGCTGTGTAGTTTCGCATCGTATTTTCTAATAAAACAATTAGGAAACATTTTTTGGAGGTTCTACCGAGATTGGTTTTTTTTGGAAGACTGGCATTTTTGCATTTGCATATTGGACTCATAGCATCCTGCATTTGTGAATTTTATTGGATTTTTTTGGCAAGTATTTTTTTTTGGATTCATAAATTGGATACACGATGGCAACAGGATTGAAACAACAACGTGGAGTGATCAAAGGTCAGCTCACCAAGATGAAGGCCTACGTGGATGGTAAGCTGAAGCCGCTAACATCTTCGAATTGGAAACAAAATTGGGTATGCTGGAAACTTATCTTAATAATTTTAGTAAATTTCAATCAAATCTGGAGGAGTTGGATGAAGCAGAACTCAAAACAAACGAACGTGAAATATTTGAGGACACGTACTGTGAACTTAAATCTAAATTGCTTTGCTTCATCAACAGGCTGAAACCTAGACCATCCATGGCTGAAAGGGAGAACACCATGCTATTTGCTCAGCAAACTCCGTCTTCAAATTTACCTAAATTAAAACTAACCACATTTTCCGGTGATCTTAGCAAATGGCTTGACTCTTGGGGCTCTTTTAAAACATCGGTGCATGAGAATGAAAAAATCAAGGACGTCGACAAGCTCCAATACCTTCGAAACTGTCTTACTGGGAACGCGTCTAAGGTTCTGCAGTCTCTGGAACTTTTGCCAGGAAACTATGATAAGGCTGTTGATCGTCTAATGGCTCGCTATTTTAACAAACGCTACATTTTTCAGGCTCATATAAACGAAATTTTTCAATTACAGTGTGCACAAAAGGGATCAGTAGAAGTTCTTCACGACATCGTTGACAGCATCAATGCTCATATGCGCTCTCTGCTTACAATAGCAAACAAGGAGCAAATAGCAGATGGGCTGCTGCTCCACATCCTATTCTCGAAGGTTGATAGCAATACTCAGGCATCTTGGGAAGACGACATCAAAAGGCGGCAAGTTGCAAATCGAAACATGTCTTTATTGGATGGTCATGAAGCCACTTTGGATGTCCCTACTTGGCAGGATTTTGCAGATTTCATTGAAGAACGATGTCAAGTTTTGGAACAACTACTGGTCTCCCGGAAACCTCTTTACTCAACGCAAAATCAAAATGTTTCGAGGCCCATGGGTTATGGAAAACCGCTGAGGACTTCACTGGCTGCTATGAATGTTTCACCAGCCTGTAGTATCTGTTCAGAGCAGCACACTATGTTTAAATGTGAAAAATTCATCTCAATGAGCCAACAACAGAGATACAGAGAAGTTAAACGTCTCAACTTATGCATTAACTGCCTTCGGCCTGGACACTCCGCAAAAATGTGTAAGTCTAGGAATTGTCAGGCTTGTGGAAACAAACATCACACACTTTTACATTTCTCAACAACTCAACAAGCATTAATGGTTACGTCTTCAGTATCAGATAATTCAGCACTCCCCATGGCGTCATCAAGCAATTCGCAACACAGTCAACTTTCACAAGCATTGACCAATAGCGATGAGAATCATCAAATTTTAAATCAACAATTTCCATATAATTCTAATGCGAATTTCATTCCTAGGTCAAATCAAAATCGTTCTACATTGGCTGCAGCTGGGTGCTCGAAGGAAGTACTTCTTGCCACAGCAGTCATCAACATTAAAAACGATTATGGTTCTTATACGCCCTGCAGAGCTCTACTTGACAGTGGATCTCAATTAAATTTGATTACTGAGAAACTTGCTCATCAGCTCAAACTACCCCTCTCGAAGACAGCTACGGAATTTGGAGGCATCTGCAACATCAATGTTCGTTCAAGCAAAAGAGCAAGCGTCTCGATTCAATCAGTGCACAGCAACTGGGCATCAAATATGGAAGCGATTGTAGTTCCAACAGTCACTGCATTTCAGCCGCCATTCTCCTTCAGCACCGAGAAATTTAAGATCCCGAAAAACATTCCGACCGACCCAGCTTTCAACCGTCCACAGAAAATTGACATGCTTATTGGAGCATCCCACTTCTTTTCACTCCTCAGTGTGGGTCAAATTAAGCTCATTGACGAAGTCGAATATCCTGTACTGCAGAAAACTCTATTAGGATGGATCGTCGCAGGTAATTTACCACAAAACAAAATATCTCTGTGTCTTTCCTCAGAACCCAACATTGAAAACGAAGACAAGATCAACGAAACGTTAAAATCATTTTGGGAAATTGAAGAAGTAAAGGCAGCCGGAAACAAGCGTTCCATCGAGGAGGATCTCTGTGAAAAACACTTCATGTCAACCGTTTCCAGAACCTCAGATGGGCGATATGTCGTAAGGCTTCCTTTCAGGGAACCACCCGCTGCACTTGGCAACTTCTACGAAATGGCATTAAAGAGGTTCTATAATTTGGAGCGCAGACTTGATAGAGACCCACAGTTAAAGGTGGAGTACTCGGATTTTTTGGAAGAATACTCCGCATTAGGACATATGGATGAGGTGTCGCCGTCGGTTGCAGTCAACATCAATCCGAAATTCTTCTTACCCCATCACGCTGTGTTGAAGGCAGACAGCTCTACCACTAAACTGCGCTTGGTTTTCGATGGATCTGCAAAAAGCACCACTGGAAAGTCTATCAACGACCTCTTAATGGTTGGGCCCACAATCCAAGATGACATCTTCGCCCTCTTGTTTCGGTTTCGTTTTCATCGCTACGTGCTTTGTTCTGACATAGTCAAAATGTATAGGCAGATTCTGATGAATGAAGAGGATGCCAACTATCAATTCATCCTATGGCGTAACAATTCGTCGGAGAATGTGAGACTATTTAGACTCCGTACTGTAACTTATGGTACCGCTCCAGCCGCATTTTTAGCAGTTCGAGCTATGTGCCAATTAGCGCAAGATGAAGAAGCTCGTTTCCGAATTGGCGCCAACATAGTTTTAAAGGACTTTTATGTCGACAACCTTATTACCGGTGCTGACAATTTGGATGATTTATCAACAATTAAGCAGGAAGTGGAAACATTGTTAAAGTTGGGCGGATTTCCTCTGCGGAAATGGTGTTCCAACTCAGAACGCGTACTGCAGAGCGTGCCATTTGAAGATCGAGAGAAAATTTTGGACTTCAATGACAATCAATTTGTTAAGGCCTTAGGTATGAAGTGGAAGCCTACTACTGATATGTTTTTCTATTCCTATTTAGGAGACGATACCAAGAAAACCAAAATCACCAAAAGAACTGTTCTTTCCAACATTGGCAAATTTTTCGATCCGCTTGGAATTCTAAACCCTCTTATCGTTTAAGCGAAATTGTTCCTTCAACACTTATGGAAAATTAAATTGGATTGGGATGAGAGTTTGCCACAAGATCTTCATTCAAAATGGACATCTTTTATCAATGCTATGGTCCACCTCAATAAAATAGAAATCCCAAGATACCTTCTCAATCACTGTACGCATTCTTCGCTACAGATCCATGGATTTAGTGATGCCAGTGAACGGGCATATGGAGCCGCTGTCTACGTTCGAGCTACCTATGAAAACGAGGATACCTGCATTCGTCTGATTTGTGCTAAATCACGGGTGGCTCCAGTAAGAAGTATTTCCCTGCCACGATTGGAGTTGTGTGGGGCATTATTATTAGCTGAACTGCTTCAGCGAATAGGTTCACTCATAAAATTTTCAGTAAATGCAATTTTTTGTTGGACAGATTCCACCGTAACTCTAGCCTGGATCAAGTCGCAGCCATATCAATGGAAAACATTCATCGCCATCAGAATAGCCAAAATTCATGACCTCACAAAGGACTACACTTGGAGACACGTTCCAACGGGGGATAATCCAGCTGACTTGGTCTCGCGTGGAGCATCGGCCAAGGAATTAGCTTCCTCAACCATATGGTTTCAAGGACCCGTCTTTCTAAAAAAATCCGTTGAGTATTGACCAGGCAGCGCCACACCCCAAATGGAAATGGATTTACCTGAACGCAAACCGCAAACGTTTCCATTCGCAACCTTTTCAATTCTGACTGATTTAATCGTTGACAACAAATTCGCTAATTCCTACTTTCGTTTACTTTTAGTATTTGTCTTCGTTCGCCGCTTTATCTTCAACAGACGCATCAAAGAAAAGGGAGCAGCTATTACCCCAGAAGAAATGGAAGGATCACTCAAGGCTATTATAAGAAACATTCAGCGTACACACTTCCCAAAGGATTAAACAGCATTATCAGCCGGAAAACAGGTGGAATCTAATAGCCCCTTGGTAAAATTGGCTCCTTTTATCGACCCTGACTCAATCATTCGTGTTGGCGGTCGTTTGGTAAACTCGAATCTTGATTTCGATACTAATACACATCCGATGGTGTTGCCGCAAAATCATGTCTTCACTAGATCGCTCATATGGTACCATCATGTAAAGTATCATCATGCAGCCTGCCAAACATTACTTAATATAATTCGCCAGCGATTTTGGATACTTTCTGGAAAGCGTGCCGTTAATATGGTTGTGCATAGATGTATCCTGTGCTGTCGATCCCGTCCAATTCATCATCATCAAATAATGGGAAACTTGCCAATGGATCGCATTATCCCATCAAGGCCATTCTCAGTTACTGGAGTGGATTATTGCGGTCCCTTTTACATTCAATCTGGAATTAGGGGAAAAAGAGCTATTAAGGCGTACGTAGCAGTATTTATATGCTTCGCTACCAAGGCGTCTCATCTGGAATTAGTTGCGGACCTTACGACGAAGTCCTTCCTCTTGGCGCTCAAACGCTTCATCGCACGGAGAGGTAAATGTTTGAAAATTTATTCTGACAATGCTACAAATTTCGTAGGGGCAAAGGCTGAGCTTCAGGAACTACACAAATTGTTCTGGTCAAAGGAACACCATCATCAAGTTCACACCGAGTGTCTGAAGGCAAACATAGAATGGAATTTCTCGCCTCCACGATCACCGCACTTTGGTGGCCTGTTCGAAGCTGCCGTCAAGGTTGGAAAGCACCATCTACTTAAATTGCTATCCAATGCATCGCTTAACTACGAGGAGATGTCCACCTTGCTTTGTGAAATTGAGGCGATCATGAATTCTAGGCCGCTGTCACCAATGTCTGCCGATCCAAACGATCTTCAAGCCCTGACGCCATGACATTTTTTAATCGGAGCAGCACCTACTAGTATTAATGAACCATCGCATTTGGAAATTAATATCAACCGTCTTGACCGATATCAGCGAATCAAGCGAATCTTCAACAAGTTTTTTGGAAGCGTTGGCAAAGGGAAGTGCTTCATAATCTTCAGCTTCGCCAGAAATGGTCTACGCCAGTAAAAAACGTGGAGATTGGTGACTTAGTATTGCTGCACGATGATAATCTACCATCCCTGCAATGGCCCCTTGGGCGTATCGTGGAAACATTCCCCGGCGAAGATGGCAAGGTGCGAGTGGTGTTGATAAAAACTAAAAGGGGAACATATAAAAGAGCTGTTACGAAAATATGTCGTCTACCTTTAGAAAAAGTAGTATTTTCAAGGTGGCCGGCTTTATTAGAAATTTAATTAAAATTTGCTGCTTCACAAAAGCATCACGTTTTAAAATAAGAACACCCTGTGATTGTTATTGTTTACCTACATCATTTTGTCTCTCAATTTATTTTCTGTAAAATCTCGCGATACTATATACTCGCATATTGTACCACTTGTTGCCGTTTTTTTTACATATGCCTTAAAGTTATATAAGGGTCTACCTGGTAAATTTTTGTTGACTCTCTTTTTTGGATACGCATTGGGCATTTCTGACAACTTTGGTTTATACTATAAAAATTTGTTTGATAAATAAAATAAAATTAAATTGTACTTGGCTTTTGGTCTTCAGCTGGTCACTTATTTGGCTGTGTAGTTTCGCATCGTATTTTCTAATAAAACAATTAGGAAACACTGTCCTTGTTCGTATGTTTCTCTTATATTTTGTGTCCACTTCTAGCAGTTTTGCATGTACTTCTTGCTGTCCTTGTTCGTATGTTGTTCTCTTATTTTGTGCCCACTTCTCTCAATTTTGCATGTATTACTACCCGTCCTTGTTCGTACGTTTTTCTTATATTTTGTGTCCACTTCTGGCAGTTTTGCATGTACTTCTTCTACCTGTCCTTTCAAGTATGATTTTCTTATATTTTGTGTACACTTCTAGCAGTTTGCATGTACTTCTTCCTGTCCTTGTTCGTATGTTTTTCTTATATTTTGTGTCCACTTCTCTCAGTTTGCATTTACTTCTTCCTGTCCTTGTTCGTATGTTTTTCTTATATTTTGTGTCCACTTCTGGCAGTTTTGCTTGTATTTCTACCTGCATATGTTCGTATATTTTTTTCTTATATTTTGTGTCCACTTCTGGCAGTTTGCATGTTCTTCTTCCTGTCCTTGTTCGGATGTTGTTCTTATATTTTGTGCCCACTTCTCCCAAGTTTGCATGTACTTCTACCTGTTCTTGTTCGTATGTTTCTCTTATATTTTGTGTTCACTTCTGGCAGTTTGCATGTACTTCTTCCTGTCCTTGTTCGTATGATTTTCTTATATTAAGTGTCCACTTCTGGCAGTTTGCATGTACTTCTACCTGTCCTTGTTCATATGTTTTTCTAATATTTTGTGTCCACTTCTAGCAGTTTTGCATGTACTTCTACCTGTCCTTGTTCGTATGTTGTTCTTATATTTTGTGTCCACTTCTGGCAGGCTTCCATGTACTTCTACCTGTCCTTGTTCGTACGTTTTTCTTATATTTTGTGTCCACTTCTGACAGTTTTACATGTACTTCTTCCTGTCCTTGTTCGTATGTTTTTCTTATATTTAGTGTCCACTTCTGGCAGTTTTGCATGTACTTCTTCCTGTCCTTGCTCGTATGTTTTCCTTATATTTTGTGTCCACTTCTGGCAGTTTTGCTTGTATTTCTAACTGTCCTTGTTCGTATGCTTTTCTCATATTTTGTGTCCACTTCTGGGAGGCTTGCATGTACTTCTACCTGCACTTGTTCGTATGTTTTTCTTTTATTTTGTGTCCACTTCTGACAGATTTGCATGTACTTCTACCTGTCCTTGTTCGTATGATTTTCTTATATTTTGTGTCCACTTCTGGCAGTTTGCATGTACTTCCTCCTGTCCTTGTTCGTATGTTTTTCTTATATTTTGTGTCCACTTCTGGCAGTTTTGCTTGTATTTCTAACTGTTATTGTTCATATGTTTTTCTCATATTTTGTGTCCACTTCTGGGAGGCTTGCACGTACTTCTGGTTGTCCTTGTTTGTATGTTTTTCTTATATTTTGTGTCCACTTCTGACAGATTTGCATGTACTTCTGCCTGTCCTTGTAAGTATGATTTTCTTATGTTTTGTGTCCACTTCTGGCAGTTTGCATGTACTTCTTCCTGTCCTTGTTCGTATGTTTTTCTTATATTTTGTGTCCACTTCTGACAGTTTTGCATGTTCTGTTACCGTCGTTTCTTATTCCGCTCCGCGATGTCGGACGTAAGGTTGCTCGGTCAACTATGGAGAGTGGCCGTGGGTTAAGATGGTACATATCTGCGCCACACGATTTCCCTCCGTGCAAAAGAATACGGCAAAAGAATGGAAACAATGTCGAAAGGAAAAAAAAAAGAATTCCAAAATTGCCGGAGACCGAGGATTGAACTCAAAACCTTCCCGTCTTAACCGAACACTCTCGCTCGCCACCAAATCGCGACCTTATTTTTTTTATTCTTCACGTCACTAAATGTTTTTCTTATATTTTGTGTCCACTTCTCTCAGCTTTGCATGTACTTCTACCTGTCCTTGTTTGTATGTTTTTCTTATATTTTCTGTCCACTTCTCGCAGTTTTGCATGTTCTTCTACCTGAGTTGTTTATATGTTTTTCTAATATTTTGTGTCCACTTCTAGCACTTCTGTCCACTTCTTTTGCATGTAGGTACTTCTACCTGTCCTTGTTCGTATCTTGTTCTTATATTTTGTGTCCACTTCTGGCAGGCTTGCATGTACTTCTACCTGTCCTTGTTCGTACGTTTTTCTTATATATTGTGTCCACTTCTGACAGTTTTACATATACTTCTTCCTGTCCTTGTTCGTATGTTTTTCTTATATTTAGTGTCCACTTCTCGCAGTTTTGCTTGTATTTCTACCTGTCCTTGTTCGTATGATTTTCTTACATTTTGTATCCACTTCTGGCAGTTTGCATGTACTTCTTCCTGTCCCTGTTCGTATGTTTTTTTTATATTTTGTGTGCTCTCCTGGCAATTTTGCATGTACTTTTACCTGTCCTTGTTCCACTTCTGACAGTTTTGCATGTATTTCTAGTTGTCCTTGTTTGTATGTTTTTCATATATTTTGCGTCCACTTCTGGGAGGCTTGCATGTACTTCTACCTGTTCTTGTTCGTATGATTTTCTTATATTTTGGGTCCACTTCTGGCAGGCTTGCATGTACTTCTTCCTGTCCTTGTTCGTATGTTTTTCTCATATTTTGTGTCCACTTCTGACAGTTTTGCATGTCCTTTTTTGTGTCCTTGTTCGTATGTTTTTCTTATACTTTGTGTCCACTTCTGACAGTTTTGCTTGTATTTCTACCTGTCCTTGTTCGTATGTTTTTCTTATATTTTGTGTCCACTGCTAGCAGTTTTGCATGTACTTCTACCTATCCTTGTTCGTATGTTTTTCTTATATTTTGTGTCCACTTCTGACAGTTTTGTATGTACAACTTCCTGTCCTTATTCGTATGATTTTCTTATATTTAGTGTCCACTTCTGGCAGTTTGCATGTACTTCTACCTGTCCTTGTTCATATGTTTTTCTTATATTTTGTGTCCACTTCTAGAGGGTTTGCATGCACTTCTACCTGTCCTTGTTTGTATGTTTTCTTATATTTTGTGTCCACTTCTACCTGTACTTTTTCGTATGTTTTTCTTATATTTTGTGTCCACTTCTGACAGTTTTGCATGTCCTTTTTTGTGTCCTTGTTCGTATGTTTTTCTTATACTTTGTGTCCACTTCTGACAGTTTTGCTTGTATTTCTACCTGTCCTTGTTCGTATGTTTTTCTTATATTTTGTGTCCACTGCTAGCAGTTTTGCATGTACTTCTACCTATCCTTGTTCGTATGTTTTTCTTATATTTTGTGTCCACTTCTACCTGTACTTTTTCGTATGTTTTTCTTATATTTTGTGTCCACTTCTGACAGTTTTGCATGTCCTTTTTTGTGTCCTTGTTCGTATGTTTTTCTTATACTTTGTGTCCACTTCTGACAGTTTTGCTTGTATTTCTACCTGTCCTTGTTCATATGTTTTTCTTATATTTTGTGTCCACTTCTAGAGGGTTTGCATGCACTTCTACCTGTCCTTGTTTGTATGTTTTCTTATATTTTGTGTCCACTTCTACCTGTACTTTTTCGTATGTTTTTCTTATATTTTGTGTCCACTTCTCTCAGTTTTGCATGTACTTCCACCTGTCCTTGTTCGTATGTTTTTCTTATATTTTGTGTCCACTTCTGGCAGTTTTGCATGTACTTCTACCTGTCCTTGTTTGTATGTTTTTCTTATATTTTGTGTCCACTTCTACCTGCTCTTGTTCGTATGTTTTTCTTATATTTTGTGTCCACTTCTGGCAGTTTGCATGTACTTCTTCCTGTCCTTGTTCGTATGTTTTTCTTATATTTTGTGTCCACTTCTGGCAGTTTTGCAAGAACTTCTACCTGTCCTTGTTTGTATGTTTTTCTTATATTTTGTGTCCGCTTCTACCTGTCCGTATCAAGGCTAAATTGGCCAACATTAGCCTCATATGCGCGCACGCCCCCACAGAGGAGAAAGATGACGACACCAAAGATAGCTTCTACGAGCTCTTGGACAAGACTTACGAGCAGTGCCCTAGTTGTGACATTAAAATTGTCCTTGGCGATTTTAATGCCAAGCTAGGAAGGGAGGGCATCTTTGGTAGTACTGTCGGAAAGTATAGCCTGCACGACACCACCTCCGATAACGGATTCAGGCTAATCGACTTTGCGGCGGGGCGTAACGTTGTCGTTGCTAGCACGCGATTCCCGCATCTCGATATTCATAAGGGGACTTGGAGATCTCCTGATCAATCAACCGTCAACCAGATTGACCACATTGCGATCGACGCAAGGCACTCCTCCAGTATTATGGATGTCCGAACGTTCCGAGGGGCCAACATCGACTCGGATCATTACCTTGTTGTAGCCAAGGTACGGGTGCGGATATCCCAAGCACCGCAAAGACAAGCTAATACTGCGAGGAAGTTTGACGTCGGACGGCTACAATCGCAAGAGATCGCCAAATCCTTTTCCGATCGAGTCTCCCTCAATCTCTTAAGAGGTCCTATGCTGCCAGCATCAAGTATTGAAGACCAGTGGCAACACTGCCAAAAAGCCATCAGAGATGCCGCCTCTGATGTGCTGGGTTTCACTCGGCCACCAAAACGAAACCCCTGGTTTGACGACGAGTGCAGGCAAGCACATGCAGCCAAGCAAGATGCATACAAAGCGGCGCTGCATAGAAGGACCAGAGCTGCTCACGAGCTCTATGAGCAGAAGAGGAGAGACGAGCACCGGCTTCTCAGGAGAAAAAAGAAGGAGCATGAGAAGCGCGCGGTCGAGGAAATTGAGAGATGCTACTCCAGGAATGAAATTCGGAAGTTTTACCAAAAGGTAAAAAATACATGCCAACGACACAAACCCCGAACCGAAGCCTGTAGAGACGAGCAAGGGAACATAGTAGTAGAATCGCAGTCGATGCTGAGGATTTGGAAGGAATATTTCTGTTGCCTGTATAACGGCGACGACGAACCAAATACCGCTGTCAGGCAGAATGAACCTTTCAATTTGGACGATGGAGACCAACAATTCCGTCCACCCGACCTGGATGAAGTGAAGATAGCCATATCTAAGCTGAAATCCAACAAAGCTGCTGGAGCAGATGGCCTGACTGCCGAGCTCTTCAAAGCAGCAGGCGAGGACTTGGTAAGGAGCATACACCAACTCATCTGTAAAATATGGTCGGAAGAAAGTATGCCCGATGAATGGAACCTCAGCATTGATTGTCCGATCCTCAAGAAAGGAGACCCTCTAAACTGCGCCAACTACAGAGGTATTAGTCTAATGAACATCGCCTACAAGATCTTATCTGCCGTATTGTGTGAACGTCTGAAGCCGTTCGTCAGCAACCTGATTGGTCCATATCAGTGTGGCTTTAGGCCAGGAAAGTCCACCATCGACCAAATATTCACACTACGGCAGATCTTGGAAAAAACCCATGAGCTCCAAATCGATACACACCATCTATTCATCGATTTTAAGGCCGCGTATGACAGCATTTATAGAGACGAGCTATACAGAGCTATGTCTAGTTTTGGCATCCCTGCAAAACTCGTCCGTTTGTGCAGGATGACGATGGAGAATGCACGCTGCTCCATCAAGGTCGGTAAAGAACTCACCGAGACCTTTGATGTCAAAAAAGGATTTAGACAAGGCGATGCGCTGTCATGCGACTTTTTTAATATCATTCTTGAAAGAATTGTGCAAAACTCGCGCGTCAACACAAGAGGCACAATCTTTCAAAAGTCCGTCCAATTACTCGCATACGCCGATGATATTGACATAATCGGAAGAAAGCAGCGTGATGTCAGTGGCGCTTTCGCGAGTATTGAGACGGATGGGTTTAACGGTAAATGAGGGCAAGACCAAGTACATGCTGTCAACAAGAAAGGACACTCAACACCGACGTCTCGGACAGAACGTCTCCCTCGACAGATATAACTTTGAGGTAGTTAAGGACTTTGTCTACCTAGGATCCGCTATCAATTCAGACAATGACACCAGCGCTGAGATCAGACGAAGAATAACCCTTGCCAATCGCTGCTTCTTTGGGCATAGAAGGCAATTGACTAGCAAAGCCCTCTCTCGAACAACAAAAGTGACCCTATATAAGACCTTAATAATCCCAGTCCTCCTCTACGGCGCAGAGGCATGGACTTTATCAAAAGTGGATGAGGGTGCTCTTGGCTGTTTCGAGAGGAAAATTCTTCGGGTGATTTTCGGTCCCGTCTGCATAGACGGTGAGTGGAGGAGGAGATACAACGACGAACTGTACGGGCTGTACAGCGACATCGACTTAGCCAGAAGAGTGAAGGTCCAACGACTGAGGTGGCTGGGTCATGTAGAGCGGATGGACACCAATGCTCCGGCCCGAAAAATCTTCGAATCCGCCCCCGAGGGACAGCGCAGTAGAGGAAGACCGCGACTCAGGTGGCGCGCGCAAGTTGAAGGGGACCTCAACCAACTAAGCGTGCGAAACTGGAGGCAGCTAGCTAAAGATCGAGCTGGCTGGAGACGCTTGTTGGTTGAGGCCCAGGTCCACCCCGGACTGTAGCGCCACCTAAAGTAAGTAAGTAAGTTCTACCTGTCCTTGTTCGTATGTTTTTCTTATATTTTGTGTCCACTTCCCCAGTTTTGCATGTACTTCTACCTGTCCTTGTTCGTATGTTGTTCTTATATTTCGTGTCCACTTCTGGTAGTTCGCATGTACTTCTTCCTGTCCTTGTTCGTATGTTTTTCTTATATTTTGTGTCCACTTCTGGCAGTTTGCATGTACTTCTTCCTGTCCTTGTTCGTATGGTTTTCTTATATTTTGTGTGCACTTCTAGCAGTTTTGCATGTACTTCTTCCTGTCCTTGTTCGTATGTTTTTCTTATATTTTGTGTCCACTTCTAGCAGTTTTGCTTGTATTTTCACCTGTCATTGTTCGTATGATTTTCTCATATTTTGTGTCCGCTTCTTGTAGTGATCGCACTACGTACCCGCAACCTATTTCCATTCTCTCTGCTTTGCACACCTTCGTCCCATATCTATCAACACTCGACCATATGTGAAACCCAAACACCACACCGAGAACCACACAGACCACCCAAGCATTATGCCCAGTTCATATTGCAATAACAAGTGCACTACATGATACCAGGCACCACGCCGAATCATATTGCTGAACACGGAATTCGTCATTGCAAAATGACTCCGATTGCCCGTGACGGTATGGCACACTCCCGCTGAGTTTGTTTACGTACAACCAATATGCGGTGCAATGCGAAGTGCATTCTAAGCACTTCCCGTGTGTGACCTCTGGTAGCACGAACGCCTATTGGGAATTTGACGATACTGCGGCCAATGATCGCTAAATAGGTAGGCAGAATGCCTCTTAAGCATTTCCTGTGTGATGACCTCCGGTCGTGCGGGATACACATGTCGAACATATGACTATGAATATGGAACGACAGAGTGCATAGTAAGGGAAGAATTATGGGTATAAAAGGTCGATCGAGGAAGGAGTTTGCAGAGAGTGATTCGAGTGACATGAAACTAGAAGGTCGCAGCGACGCTATAGACGACGGGCCTTGCTAGAATAAAATATTCAAAAATAAACTAGTCAAAAAAGTGTTTTACTCTCTCCGCACGGCGCTCTTCTCTCGCAAGAGAAAGCACGGCGATCGCGCGTTTTAACATTTGGTGGCAGCGGTGGGATACCTAAAGAGTATTTCTCTACCACGGGGTCCCTCAACCGATATCCCGTTAACTGCATGGTTATTCCCGAATAAAAAAAGGGAAGTCCTTAAAAAAAGTATAAAGTATAAAGTTATCAAGTATTTATAAAAAAAAACACAATTTTTAAAGTGAACATTTTAGAAACGAAAAACAAGTGTACAAAGTGATAAGCGTCCCTGGGGCTCACACCAGGAAGAGTAAAAAGTGAAAAAAAAAATCAAAAATAAATTTTTAAACAAAAAAAGAAAAAACAAAAAAAAGGGGTGAACAGAGTAGTGAGAAAAAAAAAACAGACATAAGTAAAGTGAAAAAAAAATTTTTTTTAAAAAAAGTTGAAGGTGCAAAGACCAGGACGCAATCAGCTATAGGGCGCGAAGCTTGCCTGGCAATAAAAAAAAAAAAAAAAAGAACAACGAAACAGAACCAACGAACCAGGATTCGAACAACGAAGCAGAACCAACAAAGCAGACTCAAAGTAAGCCTAGCAATAAGAAACTTTTTGTAAACAAAAGAAAAATATAGACAAAGAGAAGAAAAAAAATTTTATAATACACTCGTACAATTACATTCCCATACAACATTCAATTACATTCTCATACAACTACATTTTATTAGTTCCTTGCACAAGTTTACAATAGGTTGTTGCCTCTCCTCCTTCCGTTTGTATTTGTGGTCGTTTGTCTCTCCTCTCTTTAAAATTCGTCGTTCAAAATTGAAACTAGGCGGAACACGAGGACCGCGAAGTTATTCGAGGTATTACCTTTCCATTCCATGGAAGAATCCAATTACCCTCTCTGCGAAGAAAACCTCCCTAGCAAAATTACTGGTATCAAAATCGCTATCAGCGACATTTTTAGCATCATCCCTGTTTTCGACGTAAAACCGTCAGAACTCGAAAAATTCGTTGCCTGTGGTAACATTCTTTTTGCCTCAATTAAAGAAGTAGACCATCCAACTGTTCTCGAGATAGTTAAAACTCGATTACAGGGTCCAGCGTTCGAGCTTACCCGGTATAATACATTCGCTACTTGGGCGGATCTAAAAAAAAGAATTAGAATCCGAATACAAGGTAGAAAAATCACGTAACTCCGCCCACAACGAGATGGTGGCATCAAAGCAACGACCACGAGAAACCGTGGGAGAGTTTGGCGATCGTGTGTACCAAGCACTTAAAGCTCTCAACTCCGCTACGTATGCTATTACTAGCGACGAAAGGGCTAGACGAATTTTTGGCGCCGAAAACAGCCAGCTAGCCATTCAGGTTTTCGAGTACGGCCTCAGAAACGGGGAGTAGAAATTCCTAGTTAAAGCTCACGGGGAAACTGACCTCAAAAAGTGTATCAGTTACGCGGAAGGACATGCAACGCGTCTCGACGAACCTCAAAGTAGCAGGCCTCTTAGACCCCACTTTTCACAACAAACATGCCAAACATGTGGTAAGACGGGACACACACAAGAAATGTGTTACCGTAATAATCTCCCAAGTTTTCAGCCGAGGCAAGTAAAAGGGGAAGTACAGTTCCTCACTTGCAATTATTGCAAAAAACCCAACCACACCCAGAATGAATGTCGGATGCGAATAGCGCATGCAAGCAACCGCCATCCACAGGCACCACCGCAAAGAAACCCATTCAGAGATAATGCAAGTCACAGTTTTTCTCCACGAAATCCAAACCAGGGAGTGCGTCATTCCGAAGCCAAGCGAGGCTCATATGAAACTACCCAGTACCGCGGGAATAGGGAATTCCTTCCACCAAACTCAATTTCGGGAAACGAAGCAATTCGAGAAAGGAAAGTCGGCGAACTTTCTCGAATACAACCACCAGCCGAAACACAGAATTGAAACAAAAAATAACGTTGTCCCTGTGCCCCGTATTCAGAGAACCCGTAATTCACATTCGGTTCAGACCTTCAAAAAAACTTCCTCTATTTTTTTAATCGATACGGTGGCCGACATAAGTCTTTACAAGAATACTTATAGGACAGACACACCGGGGCAAAATAATTGTACTATCTCTACGATAGCAGGGGATTCAATGTCTTCCCTTGGGGTTCTCTAATATTTGAAAACGAAGAAGAAGTTATCACCCTAAGTCACCCTTTCCATACTCTATCAAGGCAAACAAAGCTAAACTATGACGGTATAATAGGAAACGATTTCCTAAGTAAATACGACTGTAGAATAAACTATAAAGAAAAAAATTTGGAAATTTGTCTAAAATCGACAAACACTAACAACACTAAACCTATCGAAGCTATCACTTCACATTTGAAACCTTATGACAATATTATAAAAAATACAGCAAAGAGTAAGACTGAAGAAGAAACTTCAGCAAAAAGTAAGACTGACAATATTAAAGAAAATACAGCAAAGAGTAAGACTGAAGAGGAAACTTCAGCAAAAAGTAAGCCTGAAAATATAGAAAAGAATTTTTACTCAGCGGATAACGTCGGTGAACATCGTGCCAATGTGTATGAACCTTCAAACGGGGCCCAGAGCTCAAACCGAATTGAATCACCATATACAAATGCTTACGAGCCACGAAACACCAACTCGAAACCCGGCAAACAACTAAACAAGGCGCTATCTACGGATAGTATAGGCGTTCGTAAAAATGGACAGAACTCGATGACCGGGGCAACAAGCTCAAACCGGACAGAGGTAAAATGCACAGCTTTCGAGCAGCGAACCATTACCTTAAAACCACGTTTCGAACAGGTGATCGAAATCCCTTTTAAACATTCTAAAGAAATAGTTATACACAAAAAAGAAATAATTCCAGGTATATACCTCGCCGAAACTATAGTAAGCCCTAGTAAGAAAAACACTGTAAAAATTTTAATATTGAATACCTTAGATGAAGAAAAAGAAATAAATCCTAATATTGACTATGAGTGGGACGAACTTGATAAATTTGACGCTATAAGCTTAGACCCAACAAAAGACCCCGTTGAAAATAGACTCAAAAAAATTAGCTCCCTAATTCCACTAAATCACTGCAATGATGAAGAAAAAACATCAATAGTAAAGATCTGCCGCGAGTATAACGATCTATTTTATCTTGAAGGAGACCACCTATCTCACACGAACATTATGGAACACAATATCAAAACAGACCCGAGCAAACCACCTCTTTTTGTTAAACCTTATAGACTTCCTGAAAGCCAAAAACAAGAAATTCATAAAAAAGTAAAAGAGATGCTGGACGACGGCATCATTCAGTCAAGTTCAAGTCCGTGGAACTCTCCACTATTACTGGTCCCCAAGAAACCCGACAGTAAAGGTAACAAATGCTGGAGAGTCGTCGTAGACTTTCGAAAATTAAACGAAATTACGGTTGGCAACGCATATCCCTTACCAAACATTTCCGATATTCTGGATCACTTAGGTAAAGCAATATATTTTAGAACGCTCGACTTGACTAAAGGATTTCATCAAATACTCGTTAACGAAGAAGACAAGCCAAAAACTGCATTCAGTACACCTTTCGGGCACTATGAGTACAATCGCATGCCATTTGGACTCAAAGGTGCACCAGTTACATTTCAGAAATCTATGAATAATGTATTCATGGGATTGCAAGGAATACACTGTTTCTCAACGATCATAATATTAAACTCGTAACGATTTTGGAACGATTGCGACAGCACAATCTTAAACTCCAACCAGATAAATGCAATTTTATAAAAAAGGAACTTATATATCTGGGACATATTATTTCCGAAGAAGGTCTGAAACCAGACCCCGAAAAATTAGGGTTGTCAAAACGTATCCCACACCAAAAAATCAAAAAGGAATTAAATCATTCCTCGGTTTCGTAGGATATTATAGGCGATTCATTGACAATTTTTCCAGTATAGCAAAACCTCTGGCGAAGTTGTTGAAAAAGAACATTACATTCAAATGGGATGCCTTTTGTGACGAAGCATTCCGGACACTGAAGGAACAAGTAATAAATCCCCCAATTTTAGCATATCCCGACTTCAGAGAAGAATTTATTGTCACTACCGATGCTTGTGATGTCGGTTTAGGCGCTGTTTTATCACAGGGAGAAATTGGACAAACCAATCTGTTTCGTTAGCCGAACTTTGAACGATGCCGAAACACGTTATACCACGACGGATAAAGAATTGTTAGCCATTGTTTTCGCTGTTAAGCAATTTCGACCATATGTTTACGGTCAAAAGTTTACGATATGCACTGATCATAAGCCTCTAGAATGGCTCATGAAGTTAAAAGTCCCCATGTCTAGATTAGCACGATGGAGAATTCTACTCTCAGAATACGAATACACAATAAAATATAAAACAGGAAAAAGTAATGCCAATGCCGACGCTCTCAGTCGCATCGCGGAAAACAATAACCCCACAAAGACAGAAAATACCGTCCTAGTCACAACACGTAGCAAGCAAGCACTTATAAACGAAGTAAAAAGCAACCAACATGAAACGGCTAAAACACCAGAAACAGTACAGCAAACGAAGAGTCAATATTCTTAAAAGGCAAGGCACATTTAAACATTGTTATACTCCCATTAATAAACTCAATGGAGGAAAAACTTGTACGGAAACTTGTACCGGAGTTTCAAAAACCAGATACAGGACAAGTAGGGTCATTCAAACCAGAAAAATCAAAAATTCCATTCCTCGCTGTAACCCTAACCATACCCTTCAGAAGCACTAAAGATCAAGATGAAACAAAAACTTGTCTAGAAATATACAACCCGCAATGAAATACTTGTTAATCGCTTATGACAAAGAACACTACATTGGCTTAAATACAGACGACTTGGCAAATTGTAAAACTCTACATAACACGTATTTATGTCCGATGACACACCCTTTATTCAATACTAACTCAGAACCTCCCAACTGCGAAATTGAATTATAACGACGATCCAAAACATTCCCTTCCTCATGTGAAATAAAGCAAACAAATATTTCAACCATATGGATACAGCTTTCTCAAAGCAACAAATGGTTATTTTCATCACTCGAGAGCTACGAAATAGATGAAATTTGCAAAGACAATCTAGCAACCTACACACTTCAAAACACAGCAACAGTAGAGATCTTAGGAAACTGCTACATAAAATCCAAGGACCTAATAGTTCGTTCATACAACGAAAAATCCTCGTTTATTTACACTTCCTTCATACCACCCCTGAATATTTCACAATTCTTAACAAGTCTCTCCTCTCCATCACCGAACAAAACTGATAACGTACCATTCGTGAAGTTTTCTAGCAAAGACGAACTAAAACTCGTGTCAGAACGGGTACATATCCTAAAGATTGAAGAGGACAAACAACTGATACCCCTAGACACGCACAACATACACCACTATATCCTAATCCATGCCATGCTGGCTATCTTATTATTCGCAATTCACCTTATTAACAGGTACTTGAGAATAAAAAAAACTAGAGGAACTAATGAAACGAAAGAATCCATTCCTATTCCCCTTCCTAGAAAAAACAAAAATCCATCAGAGTTGCCCCCCAAAGAATTACCACAACCTCCCGTACAAAACGAAATAATCCCAAAGCCTAGCCCAAGACTGGTACTGGCCTAACTATGTATGCATGTACTTTTAAACCATATAAAGACTAAATATAGCAGAAATTATTATGAAAAAAAAATTTATATATACAAATTTAAGACAAATATAAATACAGAAAATGGGCTATTATTGTAAACAATCTTTTTATTCACAAATGTAAAAGAAAAAAAAACACATTAGCATAATGTTGTTACAAACTATCTAAAAAAAAAAAAGATTATTATACATTATTTACAAAATACAATTTACCTTGTTGTTTTACGTATTTTACAGAAGATTCTATAAGCAGATTTTTATAAATATTTCTAAACTTTTGTTAATCTATAAAACCTACTATTGTAATTTTTAGTTAAGCAACAACTACATATATCTATAAAACCTACTATTGTAATTTTTAGTTAAGCAACAACTACATATATCTATAAAACCTACTATTGTAATTCTTAGTAAAGCAACAGATACATATACATATGTCAATACTCGACCATATGTGAAACCCAAACACCACACCGAGAACCACACAGACCACCCAAGCATTATGCCCAGTTCATATTGCAATAACAAGTGCACTACATGATACCAGGCACCACGCCGAATCATATTGCTGAACACGGAATTCGTCATTGCAAAATGACTCCGATTGCCCGTGACGGTATGGCACACTCCCGCTGAGTTTGTTTACGTACAACCAATATGCGGTGCAATGCGAAGTGCATTCCAAGCACTTCCCGTGTGTGACCTCTGGTAGTACGGACGCCTATTGGGAATATGACGATACTGCGGCCAATGATCGCTAAATAGGTAGGCAGAATGCCTCTTAAGCATTTCCTGTGTGATGACCTCCGGTCGTGCGGGATACACATGCCGAACATATGACTATGAATATGGAACGACAGAGTGCAGAGTAAGGGAAGAATCATGAGTATAAAAGGTCGATCGAGGAAGGAGTTTGCAGAGAGTGATTCGAGTGACATGAAACTAGAAGGTCGCAGCGACGCTATAGACGGCGGGCCTTGCTAGAATCAAATATTCAAAAATAAACCAGTCAAAAAAGTGTTTCACTCTCCCCGCCCGGCGCTCTTCTCTCGCAAGAGAAAGCACGGCGATCGCGCGTTTTAACATTCTGACAGTTTTGCATGATCTTCTACCTGTCCTTGTTCGTATGATTTTCTTATATTTTGTGTCCACTTCTGACAGTTTTGCATGTGCTCCTACCTGTCTTTGTTCATATGTTTTTCTTATATTTTGTGTCCACTTCTGGCAGTTTTGTATGTACTTCTACCTGTCCTTGTTTGTATGATTTTCTTATATTTTGTGTCCACTTCTGGCAGTTTGCATGTACTTCTTCCTGTTTGTTCGTATGTTTTTCTTATATTTTGTGTCCACTTCTGGCAGGCTTGCAGGTACTTCTACCTGTCCTTGTTCGTATGTTTTTCTTATATTTTGTGTCCACTTCTAGCAGTTTTGCATGTACTTCTACCTGTCCTTGTTCGTATGTTTTTCTTATAATTAGAGTCCACTTCTGGCAGTTTTGCATGTACTTCTACCTGTCCTTGTTCGTATGATTTTCTTATATTTTGTGTCCACTTCTAGCAGTTTTGCATGTACTTCTACCTGTCTTTGTTCGTATGTTTTTCTTATATTTTGTGTCCACTTCTGGCAGTTTTGCATGTTCTTCTACCTGTCCTTGTTTGTATGTTTTTCTTATATTTTGTGTCCACTTCTGGCAGTTTTGCTTGTACTTCTACCTGTCCTTGTTCGTATGTTTTTCTTATATTTTGTGTCCACTTCTGGGAGGCTTGCATGTTCTTCTTCCTGTCCTTGTTCGTAAGTTTTTCTTATATTTTGTGTCCACTTCTGACAGTTTTTGATGTATTTCTACCTGTCCTTGTTCGTATGATTTTCTTATATTTTGTGTCCACTTCTGGCAGTTTTGCATGTACTTCTACCTGTCCTTGTTTGTATGTTTTTCTTATATTTTGCGTTCCCTTCTGGCTGTTTTGCATGTACTTCTACCTGTCCTTGTTCGTATGTTTTTCTTATATTTTGCGTCCACTTCTAGCAGTTTTGCATGTACTTCTACCTATTCTTGTTCGTATGTTTTTCTTATATTTTGTGTCCACTTCTGGCAGGCTTGCATGTACTTCTACCTGTCCTTGTTCGTATGTTTTTCTTATATTTTGTGTCCACTTCGGCAGTTTTGCATGTACTTCTACCTGTCCTTCTTTGTATGTTTTTCTTATATTTTGCGTTCCCTTCTGGCTGTTTTGCATGTATTTCTACCTATCCTTGTTCGCATGTTTTTCTTATATTTTGTGTCCACTGCTAGCAGTTTTGCATGTACTTCTACCTGTCCTTGTTTGTATGTTTTTCTTATATTTTGCGTCCACTTCTGGCAGTTTTGCATGTACTTCTACCTATCCTTGTTTGTATGATTTTCTTATAATTTGTGTCCCCTTCTGGCTGTTTTGCATGTACTTCTACCTGTCCTTGTTCGTATGATTTTCTTGTATTTTGTGTCCACTTCGGGGAGGCTTGTATGTACTTCTTCCTGTCCTTTGTATGTTTTTCTTATATTTTGTGTCCACTTCTGACAGATTTGCATGTACTTCTACCTGTCCTTGTTCGTATGTTTTTCTTATATTTTGTGCCCACTTCTGACAGTTTTGGATGTACTTCTACCTGTCCTTGTTCGTATGATTTTCTTATATTTTGTGTCCACTTCTGGCAGTTTTGCATGTACTTCTACCTGTCCTTGTTCGTATGCTATTCTTATATTTTGTGTCCTCTTCTGGCAGTTTGCATGTACTTCTACCTGTCCTTGTTCGTATGTTTTTCTTATATTTTGTGTCCACTTCTGGCAGTTTGCATGTACTTCTTCCTGTCCTTGTTCGTATGATTTTCTTATATTTTGTGTGCACTTCTGGCAGTGTATATTTCTAAAACTTGAATTGTTATTTTTCATAAAATAAACCACTTTCTCCACAACGTTATAAAACTTTTATTTTTAAATTCGAACTTAACACTCTCTATGATCTTTTCGGGGTAAAAGTTGACAATCGAATCGTATCAGGGAAAAACTTGGTGAACAAGGAAAGGAAGGAATTAGGTGTGGTGAGTTTGTTTAATACAATACATATTTTTTACTAGGCGGGAAATTCAAAAATGCTATGTTTTTATTCTTTGATTCTTTGCAACTGATAGCGTCGGCGGCAACATTCCGGCCCCATTGATGTGCTTTGCTATCAATCCAGGTCAAGCGGGGCTATCTTCGTGATGGGACGTCGAAATCTTCCACTGGCAGTCTTCAGATCGACCACTCTAACGTTGTTGTCGTCTCCCCTTACAACTCGCTCCACCCTTGCCAGCACCCACTTGTATGGTGGACGTTCTCGTCCTTCAGAATAACCAAAGCTCCTTCATCTTTATTCGGCCTTGTAGTGAACCATTTGGACCTTTCTTGAAGACTTCGAATGTATTCCGTTGACCACCTCTTCCAAAATTGCTGCTTCAGAGCGGTAATTCTTTGCCACCTGTTAAGATAAGAAATTTTGTTAGTTATAAGGTCCGGTTCCGGAAATGAATTAATAGGCGCTCCAATCAGGAAATGCCCTGGGGTCAGAGCGTTGACATCTCCAGGATCCGATGAAACTGCAGTGATTGGCCTTGAGTTGAGTATAGCCTCTATTTCAGCGAGTGCCGTACTGAGCTCTTCGAACGTCAAAAAGGCTCCTCCGAAGGTTTTCGTCAGAAGCGTCTTGGCTGATTTTACCGCCGCCTCCCAAATGCCACCAAAATGAGGCGCTCGAGGTGGTATGAACTCAATCCCCTTATCTGCAACAAACTCGAAAAGTGAAATTTTAGTGAGCTCTTTGTAAAATTTCTCTCTAAATTCAACTAATTTAGTTTTTGCGCCAACAAAATTGGTTGCGTTATCGCAATAGATTTTTAATGGACAACCCCTTCGTCCTATAAGTCGCTTTAGTGCAGCTATAAAAGCTTCTGAGCTGAGGTCAGATACTACTTCTAAATGAACTGCTTTCGTAGTAAAACAAACGAATACACATATGTACGATTTGTAAGGTTGTTTTCCTCGAATCTTCCGAGAAGTAAGTACGGGACCGCAGAAATCCACTCCACAAAAGCTGAAGGGTCGACCTGGAGTTAGCCGATCCTTGGGTAAGCTTCCCATTACTTGGTCTAGTACTATAGGTTTGTACCTGATGCAATGTATGTATTTGTTGACCACGTGCCTGACTAACTTTCTGGCGTTAAGGATCCAAAGTCGATCTCTTACGAACGTAAAAAGAGCTTGCGGTCCAGCGTGATAATTTCGAATGTGTAAATACCGAACGTACTGCTTTCCTAAAGGGTTATTGTCTGGCAAAAGAATTGGAAATTTGGCATCGAAGCTCACGTCCGAATTCCTTATACGTCCACCCACCCGAAGCAATGATCTATTGGCAACGACGTCCAAAAATGGTGACAATTTCGCTATGCGCTTCGAAGTTATATGTTCCCGTTTCTCATTTATTTCCGCAATTTCGGTTGGAAACCTTTCCTGTTGAATGCACCATACTATGGCCAATGTTGCTTCGTCTAGCTCCGGTGCCGATAATGGTGTTCCTTTCCATCTCCTTTGTCCCCTGACTAATTTGCTGAGGCGTAAAAGCTACGACACGAACTGCCTTTAAAAAGTTGCTGTATTTACTTAACGTTTCAACAAATTTGGCATCTGCTGTGGCACAAACAAATATATTTTTCTTCTTCTTTTCTTCTAAAAGCGAACTATCGAGATACTCTCTATCAAATTTGGGATTCTTAGGCCACTCCTCAGGAGAGTTCTTCAAGAATTTGGTACCATTGAACCATATAGACGAATTTAGATCTTCAACCAGACTTCCTCGAGATATGAGATCAGCAGGGTTATTCTCCGACCTGACATGTCTCCAAAAGACATTCGAGGCTAAGCTCTGAGTATCGCTGCCTCTATTGGCCACAAATGTGTCGTACAGTTTTGATGGGGACGCAAGCTAATATAAAACTATTTCAGAGTCGACCCAGAAGTATGTTTCATCAAAATCCTCGTTTAACGAATCCTTAACCCGTTGCCACAATTTGGCCAGCAACTGGGCATCACAAAGCTCCAGGCGAGGTAATGACTGCGTTTTAGATGGCGTAACTCTGGACTTCCCCGTAATCAGCTTGACAGAAACGTTCCCACATTCGTCAACACATCTCGCGTAAAGACAGCATCCATATGCCTTCATTGAAGCATCAGAAAATCCATGTATTTGAATGCTTTTTGGCTTTGGGAGATAGGTGAACCGAGGGATGTTAATGAAGTGTAAATTTTTAAGATCATCTATATAGTCTCCCCAACAACTATCCAGCTCGTTCGGCAGCGGATCGTCCCAATCTAACTTTTCAGCCCATAGTTCTTTGAGAAACATTTTAGCCTAAACAACAATGGGTCCAAGCAAACCTAACGGATCGAACAACCTACTAGAAGCGGAAAGAACAGAGCGCTTAGTGGAACTAGTGGGTGAAAACACGTCCTTGTAGAAGAAGCTGAATGCATCCACTTTCGGGTTCCATTCGATACCGAGAGTTTTAGTTGTTTCCGTTGCATCCGGTTTCAGTTTTACCTTAGTATTTTCTGTAGAAGAATCCAACGTTGCATTTGAGTGCCATTTGTGCAACTCAAAGTTAGCTGAACCTAGAAGCTTGGTTACTTCCTTTTGGATTTTCCTTAGTTCTTGGATAGAGCCAGCCCCGGTAATGAGATCGTCAACGTAGAAGTCTCTCAAAATTATCTTGCTTCCTAGAGGATATGCTTTTTTATTCCGGAAGCCAATTTCTTTAAGGCTTCGCGTAGCTAAAAATGGTGCGGAAGCAGTTCCGTAAGTAACTGTATTTAATGCATAGGTTCTCAGCCTCTCTGAGGAGTCAAATCTCCAAAGAAACAGCTGAAACCGTCGATCATTCTGATCTATTTCGATTTGACGATACATTTTTTGTACATCACCTGTTAAGGCGAACTGATGGCTTCTAAATCGCACCACAATTGAGTACATTTCCTCCTGTTCAGTCGCCCCTACCATCAGGAAATTGTTGAGGGATAACGAAGATGTAGTTTTGCACGATGCATCAAATACTACCCTTAGTTTGGTTGACGCACTTTCTGGGCGGAGAACGCACTTATGTGGCATATAAAAATGGGGCTCGGTTAGCCTTATGTGCTCAATAAGCGACATGTGCCCGAGTTTTAGGTATTCCTCGATGAATTGAGAATATTGCCTTTTCAGTTCCAGATTTTTGTACAACCTACGCTCCAACGCAAAAAATCGTTTTTTGGCTATTTCGAACGAGCACCCTAACTGCGATGGGCTACCCTTGAATGGTAGTTTCACGGAGAATCTGCCATTCGGCAGTATCCGAAGATTTTCCTTAAAGTGTGCTTCACAATTCTCTTGCTCAGGAGTGAGGCGCGATTTGTTAGAAATTTCTTCCATACTCCAAAATCTTTCCACCAAATTTTCAAGATTGGAGCACGAAGAATCCGAAGCCCTTTGGACTTAACTGCAGCTTCTTTTTCCTTTACCAACACAGGCGCCTGAAACTATCCATCCTAGTACCGTTTTATGAAGAATAGGTAAATTTTGGCCCAACTTTACCTTTCCATTTTCCATAAGGTCAAAGAAGAGCTCTGCTCCTAAAAGCATATCAATGGTATGGGGCTTAAAAAAGAGTGGATCAGCCAATTCCAAATCCTTTGGGATATTCCAACTACCTGGTCGAAGTTCTCGTTGCGGTTGGAACTCAGTTATCGAGCGCGTAATCCAAAACTCGACCCTCTTCTCAAAGCTATTTAGCCTGGATCGTATCACAGTAGTTGTTTGAGTTTCGATTTTAGTGCCTATGGTACTGACTCCGCTAATGTTGATTGGGCTATGATTGTAATTGCAGACTGTTTGCCAAAGCTTGGGTCATCAAATTTATTTGGGATCCTGAATCAAGGAGGGCCCGGGCTGGCACGAAATCCGATGACTGTGGAGCTGAATTACCTTCCTGAACATGAGAGTTACTATACCTATGCAATAGTTGATGATGAGGCTCCGAGCAGATGCTGCATCTTATGGCCGAACAGTTGGTCACTCCATGACCCTTGTTAAGACAATTGATGCAAAGAGACAAACGTGTTGCCTGCTTGTATCGATCATAAACACGCAAATTTTTATATTTATTACAACCCACAATGATGTGATTTGGCGAGTTACAAAAGTGACAGATTGTTTTTGTCATGGAAAGCGAGATATTTGGTAACCGCTTATGAAAGGGTTTGGTATGTTGATCAAACTTCCCAGGAGCTGCATGTAAAGTTTTTGACTCCTTACTTTCTAAAAATTGACAACGCTTATTGAGAGTCTCTGAGCAACTTTCCCAACTCGGTAGTGTCAAATAATCAAGAGACTCGTTCCATTTGTTATGGGTTTCTGTATCTACCTTGGACATTACTAAATGAATTACAATCGCGTTGCAAATCTCTTCATAACTGCCCAACACGATCTAAGCGAATCCAACAATGCCGAAACATCGTTGACTATATCCCACAGTTGCGACGACGAAACACCTTTCATTTTGGATAGATCGAAAAGAGTGGAAATATGCTCCCCAAAGATCAAACATTAGTTATCGTATCTCCAGCCGCTTGAGTGCCTTAGGATAATTTTCCTCAGTGACTTGAAATGCCTTTATTGTTCCAAGCGCTTTATCACTTAGGCAGGAAATTAAATGATTAAATTTTTCGATAGGCGCTAGGGAACTATCGTTATGAACCAATGTCCTAAAAACTCCAATAAAGTTTTTATAATCCGAACAGCATCCAGAAAACCTTGGTAACCTTTGCAGCGGTAAACGGGAAGCGGAGGTCATATTGGCTGTTAGAGAAGTGTCTGCAACTGCAATACTGCCCTTCCTATTTTTTCCCATCAGCGACAAAATCTTTGATTTGGTTGTACAATACAACTCTTCAATCTCATACCGACCATTATCAGAAGGTGATGTTTCTTCTATTCGAGTTTGGTAACTTAGAGCTTGCTTAAAATAGGATTCTAAAATTCCTAATCGACATTCCAATTCAGTTAGCTCCAATGAACCAGTTTCAATGATCTTTTTAATCCTTGAGATGCTTCCCTTTGTTGAAGCACGATTATTTTTTAATATCTCCAACGATTTTGTCTTTGACACTTCGGGTTCTGGTGTCGTCATGATGAAATTTAAATTTAAAGAGTGTGTTCTATTCCAATCAGAGATCGATTATCTCCTGCGAGCCTTTGTTCAGCAAGCGACGTTTGTAAAAGCTCTCACACTTGTTCCGATCCAATGCAAGAACTGTTCCACCAAGTAGAAATTACTGCAACGCTTAATAGCTACTGAGAATGACCAACGATGCACAATGCCTTCCAATTAAAAGCAAATTGATACACTCCAGATACAATTTGCTTTGGCAAATATCCACTTACCAATTGGGGATTCAACCTTTAAGAAACAACGACCAACAGCTGTCCACAAGCTAGGAAAAGCCTTTCGGCGAAACTTAACTTCCACGAACAACGTTGTGCTGGGCAAACACAAAATGTTCACCTTCTCCTACGCAACGAAAGTGTGCCACGCAGAATAAACCACTAGAAGCTTTGAAGCGAATTGTCTTCCACGACAATCGTCCACCGACAAGTGCCCCACGCAGAAGTTAGAAGAAGCTGAAGATTTTGAGCGAATCCTCCCACGACGATTATACAGCTGAGAGACACCAAGACTAACTCCACCGGCGAAACGGCGACGATCGAACACTAGCAAAGCTTTGAAGTCAACTTTCCCCACGACGAATTAATTCTCTGCTGAGTGACGTCAGCTCGCGTTAAACAAGAGGACTTGCGGTAAAGATTTCGTATGATGTGTGACGTAACTTTACCCAATGATCATGCGAGTGGCCGTTGGGTACCCGTCAAAAGAGCAGATTTTTTTTTTCTGGGGAAGGCTACGGCGAATTCCTCAACGAAATGAGAGACTGAATATTCAAACTTGCGACGAATTGCAAAACGAAATGAGAGTTTAAATTTCTTCCATAAGAAATTTTCGAATTTAAGTTTGATATTTCTTTATGCGGCGAATAGCATTAAAGTCAATAAAATGGATTTATTCAACAATGTTAAGATTCTAGATCGATGTGGAGTTATCTTATGAATAAACTTCGATCTTATTTTTGCAGGATCAAATTCGAATGAAAAGGGCAGTACCGACGACGACGATGGGGGTCAAATAGGTCATTGAATTATTGGCGCAATATCTAACTATATTGTTGTGTATTGTAATACTAAAAGAACGATACAGACTCACCAAGTTTATCGTGGGTTTTGCCGCCTTGTTTCGATGCTTGTCCAATTGATGATGATACCGAACGCGAACCGAGGACTTTCACTATATTGTCTATTGTCTATAGTTTTTGTTATAGAGTTTATGTTTATTTTTTTGTCTTTATTTTACGAGGACTCTATCGTCCTGTCACGGTCGCCATGTAAAATTCTAAAACTTGAATTGCTATTTTTCATAAAATAAACCACTTTCTCCACAACGTTATAAAACTTTTATTTTTAAATTCGAACTTAACACTCTCTACGATCTTTTCGGGGTAAAAGTTGACAATCGAATCGTATCAGGGAAAAACTTGGTGAACAAGGAAAGGAAGGAATTAGGTGTGGTGAGTTTGTTTGATAGGGGAAAATTCACAATGTCGAACGATTAACAATACATATTTTTTACTAGGCGGGAAATTCAAAAATGCTTTGTTTTTATTCTTTGATTCTTTGCAACTGATAGCGTCGGCGGCAACAGGAAGTTTTGCATGTACTTCTTCCTGTCCTTGTTCGTATGTTTTTCTTATATTTTGTGTACACTTCTGACAGTTTTGCATGTACTTCTACCTGTCCTTGTTCGTATGCTTTTCTTGTATTTTGTGTCCACTTCTGGCAGTTTTGCATGTACTTCTACCTGTCCTTGTTTGTATGCTTTTCCTATAATTTGTGTCCCCTTCTGGCTGTTTTGCATGTACTTCTACCTGTCTTTGTTCGTATGATTTTCTTATATTTTGTGTCCACTTCGGCCGTTTGAAAGCACGTCTTCCTGTCCTTGTTCGTATGTTTTTCTTATATTTTGTGTCCACTTCTGGCAGTTTTGCATGAACTTCTACCTGTCCTTGTTCGTATGTTTTTCTTATATTTTGTCTAAACTTCTTTCATTTTTGCATGTTATTCTTCCTGTCCTTGTTCGTATGTTTTTCTTATATTTTGTGTCCACTTCTGCCAGTTTTGCATGTACTTCTCCCTGTCCTTGTTCATATGTTTTTCTTATATTTTTTGTCCACTTCTGGCAGTTTTGTTTGTTTTTCTATCTGTCCTTGTTCGTATGTTTTTCTTATATTTCGTGTCCACTTCTAGCAGTTTTGCATGTACTTCTACCTGTTCTTGTTCGTATGTTGGTCTTATATTTTGTGCCCACTTCTCTCAGTTTTGCATGTACTTCTACCTGTCCTTGTTCCTACGTTTTTCTTATATTTTTTGTCCACTTCTGACAGTTGTGCATGTAATTCCACCTGTCCTTGTTCGGATGTTTTTCTTATATTTTGTGTCCACTTCTAGCAGTTTTGCATGTACTTCTACCTGTCCTTGTTCGTATGTTGTTCTTATATTTTGTGTAAAATTCTGGCAAGCTTGCATGTACTTCTACCTGTCCTTGTTCGTACGTTTTTCTTATATTTTGTGTCCACTTCTGACAGTTTTACATGTACTTCTTCCTGTCCTTGTTCGTACGATTTTCTTATATTTTGTGTCCACTTCTGGCAGTTTCGCTTGTATTTCTACCTGTCCTTGTTCGTATGTTTTTCTTATATTTTGTGTCCACTTCTGGCAGTTTTGCATGTATTTTTACCTGTCCTTGTTCGTATGAATTTTCTTATATTTTGTGTCCATTTCTGGCAGTTTGCATATACTTCTTCCTGTCCTTGTTCGTATGTTTTTCTTATATTTTGTGTCCACTTCTGGCAGTTTGCATGCACTTCTTCCTGTCCTTGTTCCTATGTTTTTCTCATATTTTGTGTCCACTTCTGACAGTTTTTCTTGTATTTCTAATTGTCCTTGTTCATATGTTTTTCTTATATTTTGTGTCCACTCCTGGCAGTTTTGCATGTACTTCTTCCTGTCCTTGTTCGTATGATTTTCTTATATTTTGTGTCCATTTCTCTCAGATTGCATGTACTTCTTCCTGCCCTTGTTCGTATTTTTTTCTTATATTTTGTGTCCACTTCTGGCAGTTTGCATCTACTTCTTCCTGTCCTTGTTCGTATGTTTTTCTTATATTTTGTGTCCACTTCTGGCAGGATTTAATATACTTCTACCTGTTATTGTTCGTATGTTTTAATCATATTTTGCGTCCACTTCTGGCAGTTTTGCATGTTCTTCTATCTGTCCTTGTTCGTATGATTTTCTTATATTTTGTGTCCTCTTCTGGCAGTTTGCATGTACTTCTACCTGTCCTTGTTTGGATGTTTTTCTTATATTTTGTGTCCACTTCTGGCAGTTTTGCATGTACTTCTACCTGTCCTTGTTCGTATGTTGTTCTTATATTTTGTGTCCAATTCTGGCAAGCTTGCATGTACTTCTACCTGTCCTTGTTCGTACGTTTTTCTTATATTTTGTGTCCACTTCTGACAGTTTTACATGTACTTATTCCTGTCCTTGTTCGTATATTTTTCTTATATTTTGTGTCCACTTCTGGCAGTTTCGCTTGTATTTCTACCTGTGATTGTTCGTATGTTTTTCTTATATTTTGTGTCCTCTTCTGGCAGTTTTGCATGTACTTCTACCTGTCCTTGTTCGTATGTTGTTCTTATATTTTGTGCCCACTTCTCTCAGTTTGCATGTACTTCTACCTGTCCTTGTTCGTATGATTTTCTTATATTTTGTGTGCCCTTTTGACAGTTTTGCATGTACTTCTACCTGTCCTTGTTCATATGTTTTAATCATATTTTGTGTCCACTTCTGGCAGTTTTGCATGTACTTCTATCTGTCCTTGTTCGTATGATTTTCTTATATTTTGTGTCCACTTCTGGCAGTTTGCATGTACTTCTTCCCGTCCTTGTTCGTCTGTTTTTCTCATATTTTGTGTCCACTTCTGACAGTTTTGCATGTACTTCTTTGTGTCCTTGTCCATATGTTTTTCTTATATTTTGTGTCCACTTCTGGCAGTTTTGCATGTATTTCTACCTGTCCTTGTTCGTATGATTTTCTTATATTTTGTGTCCACTTCTGGCAGTTTGCATGTACTTCTTCCTTCCCCTGTTCGCATGTTTTTCTTATATTTTGTGTCCACTTCTGACAGTTTTGCATTTACTTCTTTATGTCCTTGTTCGTATGTTTTTCTCATATTTTTTGTCCACTTCTGACAGTTTTGCATGATCTTCTACCTGTCCTTGTTCGTATGTTTTTCTTATATTTTGTGTCAATTCTGGCTGTTTTGCATGTACTTCTACCTGTCCTTGTTCGTATGTTTTTCTTATATTTTGTGTCCACTTACGGGAGGCTTGCATGTACTTCTACCTGTCCTTCTTCGTATGTTTTTCTTATATTTTGTGTCCACTTCTAACAGTTTTGCATGTACTACTACCCGTCCTGGTTCCTATGTTTTTCTTATATTTTGTGTGCACTTCTGGCAGTTTTGCATGTACTTCTACCTGTCCTTGTTCGTATGTTTTGCTTATATTTTGTGTCCCCTTCTGGCCGTTTTGCATGTATTTCTACCTGCCCTTGTTCGTATGTTTTTATTACATTTTGTGTCCACTTCTGGGAGACTTGCATGTACTTCTACCTGTCCTTGTTCGTAAGTTTTTCTTATAATTTGTGTCCACTTCTGACAGTTTTGCATGTATTTCTACCTGTCCTTGTTCGTATGTTTTTCTTATATTTTGTGTCCACTTCTGAAAGATTTAGATGTACTTCTACCTGTCCTTGTTCGTATGTTTTTCTTATATTTTGTGTCCACTTCTGACAGTGTTGCATGTACTACTTCTTGTAATTGTTCGTATGATTTTCTTATATTTTGTGTCCATTTCTGGCAGTTTGCATGTACTTCTACCTGTCCTTGTTCGTATGTTTTTCTTATATTTTGTGTCCACTTCTGACAGTTTTACATGTACTTCTTCCTGTCCTTGTTCGTATGTTTTTCTAATATTTTGTGTCCACTTCTGGCAGTTTTGCATGTACTCTTTCCTGTCCTTGTTCGTATGTTTTTCTCATATTTTATGTCCACTTCTGACAGTTTTGCATGATTTTCTGCCTGTCCCTGTTCGTATGATTTTCTTATATTTTGTGTCCACTTCTGGCGGTTTGTATGTACTTCTTATTGTCCTTGTTCGTATGCTTTTCTCATATTTCGTGTCCACTTCTGACAGTTTTGCATGATTTTCTGCCTGTCCTTGTTCGTATGTTTTTCTTATATTTTTGTCCACTTCTGGCAGTTTTGCATGTACTTCTACCTGTCCTTGTTCGTATGTTTTTCTTATATTTTGTGTCCACTTCTGAAAGTTTTAGATGTACTTCTACCTGTCCTTGTTCGTATGTTTTTCTTATATTTTGTGTCCACTTCTGAAAGTTTTAGATGTACTTCTACCTGTCCTTGTTCGTATGTTTTTCTTATATTTTGTGTCCACTTCTAACAGTTTTGCATGTACTTCTACCTGTCCTTGTTCGTATGATTTTCTTATATTTTGTGTCCACTTCTGGCAGTTTGCATGTACTTCTTCCTGTCCTTGTTCTTATGGTTTTCTTATATTTTGTACCCACTTCTGACAGTTTTGGATGTACTACTTCCTGTCCTTGTTCGTAACTTCTGGCAGTTTGCATGTACTTCTGCCTGTCCTTGTTCGTATGATTCTCTTATATTTTGTGTCCACTTCTGGCAGTTTCCATGTACTTCTACCTGTCCTTGTTCGTATGTTTTTCTTATATTTTGTGTCCTCTTCTGGCAGTTTTGCATGTACTTCTACCTGTCCTTGTTCGTATGTTGTTCTTATATTTTGTGCCCACTTCTCTCAGTTTTGCATGTACTTCTATCTGTCCTTGTTCGTACGTTTTTCTTATATTTTGTGTCCACTTCTGACAGTTTTGGATGTACTTCTATCTGTCGTTGTTCGTATGTTTTTCTTATATTTTGTGTCCACTTCTGACAGTTTTGCATGTACTTCTTCCTGTATTTGTTCGTATGTTTTTCTCATATTTTGTGTCCACTTCTGACAGTTTTGCATGATCTTCTACCTGTCCTTGTTCGTATGTTTTTCTTATATTTTGTGTCCACTTCTGGCAGTTTGCTTGTACTTCTTCCTGTCCTTGTTCGAATGTTTTTCTTATATTTCGTGTCTACTTCTGGCAGTTTGCATGTACTTCTTTCTGTCCTTGTTCGTATGTTTTTCTTATATTTTGTGTCCATTTCTGGCGGTTTTGCTTGTATTTCTAAATGTCCTTGTTCGTATGTTTTTCTTATATTTTGTGGCCACTTCTGACAGTTTTGCCTGTACTTCTATCTGTCCTTGTTCGTATGTTTTTCTTATATTTTGTGTCCACTACTGGCAGTTTGCATGTACTTCTACCTGTCCTTGTTCGTATGATTCTCTTATATTTTGTGTCCACTTCTGGCAGTTTGCATGTACTTCTACCTGTCCTTGTTCGTGTGTTTTTCTTATATTTTGTGTCCTCTTCTCTCAGTTTTGCATGTGCCTCTACCTGTCCTTGTTCCTATATTTGTCTCATATTTTGTGTCCACTTCTGACAGTTTTGCGTGATCTTCTACCTGTCCTTGTTCGTATGTTTTTCTTATATTTTGTGTCCACTTCTGGCAGTTTTACATGCACTTCTACCTGTCCTTGTTCTTATGTTTTTCTTATATTTTGTGCCCACTTCTGACAGTTTTGGATGTACTACTTCCTGTCCTTGTTCGTATGATTTTCTTATATTTTGTGTCGACTTCTGGCAGTTTGCATGTACTTCTACCTGTCCTTGTTCGTATGATTTTCACATATTTTGTGTCCACTTCTGGCAATTTGCATGTACTTCTTCCTGTCCTTGTTCGTATGTTTTTCTCATATTTTGTGTCCACTTCTGGCAGTTTGCATGTACTTCTTCCTGTCCTTGTTCGTATGATTTTCTTGTATTTTTTGTGTCCACTTCTGGCAGTTTTGCATGTACTTCTTCCTGTCCTTGTTCGTATGTTTTTCTCATATTTTGTGTCCACTTCTGACAGTTTTGCATGATCTTCTACCTGTCCTTGTTCGTATGTTTTTCTTATATTTTGTGCCCACTTCTGGCAGTTTGCATGTACTTCTTCCTGTCCTTCTTCGTATGTTTTTCTTATATTTTGTGTCCACTTCTGGCAGTTTGCATGTACTTCTTCCTGTCCTTGTTCGTATGTTTTTCTTATATTTTGTGTCCACTTCTGGCAGTTTTGCTTGTATTTCTACCTGTCCTTGTTCGTATGTTTTTCTTATATTTTGTGTCCAGTTCTGACAGTTTTGCATGTCCTTCTACCTGTTCTTGTTCGTATGTTTTTTTTTATATTTTGTGTCCACTTCTGGCAGGCTTGCATGTATTTCTACCTGTCCTTGTTCGTATGTTTATCTTATATTTTGTGTCCACTTCTAACAGTTTTGCATGTACTTCTACCTGTCCTTGTTCGTATGATTTTCTTATATTTTGTGTCCACTTCTGGCAGTTTGCATGTACTTCTTCCTGTCCTTGTTCTTATGGTTTTCTTATATTTTGTACCCACTTCTGACAGTTTTGGATGTACTACTTCCTGTCCTTGTTCGTAACTTCTGGCAGTTTGCATGTACTTCTGCCTGTCCTTGTTCGTATGATTCTCTTATATTTTGTGTCCACTTCTGGCAGTTTGCATGTACTTCTACCTGTCCTTGTTCGTATGTTTTTCTTATATTTTGTGTCCTCTTCTGGCAGTTTTGCATGTACTTCTACCTGTCCTTGTTCGTATGTTGTTCTTATATTTTGTGCCCACTTCTCTCAGTTTTGCATGTACTTCTATCTGTCCTTGTTCGTACGTTTTTCTTATATTTTGTGTCCACTTCTGACAGTTTTGGATGTACTTCTATCTGTCGTTGTTCGTATGTTTTTCTTATATTTTGTGTCCACTTCTGACAGTTTTGCATGTACTTCTTCCTGTATTTGTTCGTATGTTTTTCTCATATTTTGTGTCCACTTCTAACAGTTTTGCATGATCTTCTAACTGTCCTTGTTCGTATGTTTTTCTTATATTTTGTGTCCACTTCTGGCAGTTTGCATGTACTTCTTCCTGTCCTTGTTCGTATGTTTTTCTTATATTTCGTGTCTACTTCTGGCAGTTTGCATGTACTTCTTCCTGTCCTTGTTCGTATGTTTTTCTTATATTTTGTGTCCATTTCTGGCGGTTTTGCTTGTATTTCTAAATGTCCTTGTTCGTATGTTTTTCTTATATTTTGTGGCCACTTGTGACAGTTTTGCCTGTACTTCTATCTGTCCTTGTTCGTATGTTTTTCTTATATTTTGTGTCCACTACTGGCAGTTTGCATGTACTTCTACCTGTCCTTGTTCGTATGATTCTCTTATATTTTGTGTCCACTTCTGGCAGTTTGCATGTACTTCTACCTGTCCTTGTTCGTATGTTTTTCTTATATTTTGTGTCCTCTACTCTCAGTTTTGCATGTGCCTCTACCTGTCCTTGTTCCTATATTTTTCTCATATTTTGTGTCCACTTCTGACAGGCTTGCATGATCTTCTACCTGTCCTTGTTCGTATGTTTTTCTTATATTTTGTGTCCACTTCTGGCAGTTTTACATGCACTTCTACCTGTCCTTGTTCTTATGTTTTTCTTATATTTTGTGCCCACTTCTGACAGTTTTGGATGTACTACTTCCTGTCCTTGTTCGTATGATTTTCTTATATTTTGTGTCGACTTCTGGCAGTTTGCATGTACTTCTACCTGTCCTTGTTCGTATGATTTTCACATATTTTGTGTCCACTTCTGGCAATTTGCATGTACTTCTTCCTGTCCTTGTTCGTATGTTTTTCTCATATTTTGTGTCCACTTTTGGCAGTTTGCATGTACTTCTTCCTGTCCTTGTTCGTATGATTTTCTTGTATTTTTTGTGTCCACTTCTGGCAGTTTTGCATGTCCTTCTTCCTGTCCTTGTTCGTATGTTTTTCTCATATTTTGTGTCCACTTCTGACAGTTTTGCATGATCTTCTACCTGTCCTTGTTCGTATGATTTTCTTATATTTTGTGTCCACTTCTGGCAGTTTGCATGTACTTCTTCCTGTCCTTGTTCTTATGGTTTTCTTATATTTTGTACCCACTTCTGACAGTTTTGGATGTACTACTTCCTGTCCTTGTTCGTAACTTCTGGCAGTTTGCATGTACTTCTGCCTGTCCTTGTTCGTATGATTCTCTTATATTTTGTGTCCACTTCTGGCAGTTTGCATGTACTTCTACCTGTCCTTGTTCGTATGTTTTTCTTATATTTTGTGTCCTCTTCTGGCAGTTTTGCATGTACTTCTACCTGTCCTTGTTCGTATGTTGTTCTTATATTTTGTGCCCACTTCTCTCAGTTTTGCATGTACTTCTATCTGTCCTTGTTCGTACGTTTTTCTTATATTTTGTGTCCACTTCTGACAGTTTTGGATGTACTTCTATCTGTCGTTGTTCGTATGTTTTTCTTATATTTTGTGTCCACTTCTGACAGTTTTGCATGTACTTCTTCCTGTATTTGTTCGTATGTTTTTCTCATATTTTGTGTCCACTTCTAACAGTTTTGCATGATCTTCTACCTGTCCTTGTTCGTATGATTTTCTTATATTTTGTGTCCACTTCTGGCAGTTTGCATGTACTTCTTCCTGTCCTTGTTCTTATGGTTTTCTTATATTTTGTACCCACTTCTGACAGTTTTGGATGTACTACTTCCTGTCCTTGTTCGTAACTTCTGGCAGTTTGCATGTACTTCTGCCTGTCCTTGTTCGTATGATTCTCTTATATTTTGTGTCCACTTCTGGCAGTTTGCATGTACTTCTACCTGTCCTTGTTCGTATGTTTTTCTTATATTTTGTGTCCACTTCTGGCAGTTTTACATGCACTTCTACCTGTCCTTGTTCTTATGTGTTTCTTATATTTTGTGCCCACTTCTGACAGTTTTGGATGTACTACTTCCTGTCCTTGTTCGTATGATTTTCTTATATTTTGTGTCGACTTCTGGCAGTTTGCATGTACTTCTACCTGTCCTTGTTCGTATGATTTTCACATATTTTGTGTCCACTTCTGGCAATTTGCATGTACTTCTTCCTGTCCTTGTTCGTATGTTTTTCTCATATTTTGTGTCCACTTTTGGCAGTTTGCATGTACTTCTTCCTGCCCTTGTTCGTATGATTTTCTTGTATTTTTTGTGTCCACTTCTGGCAGTTTTGCATGTCCTTCTTCCTGTCCTTGTTCGTATGTTTTTCTCATATTTTGTGTCCACTTCTGACAGTTTTGCATGATCTTCTACCTGTCCTTGTTCGTATGTTTTTCTTATATTTTGTGTCCACTTCTGGCAGTTTTGCATGTACTTCTACCTGTCCTTGTTCGTATGATTTTCTTATATTTTGTGTCCACTTCCGGCAGTTTGCATGTACTTCTTCCTGTCCTTGTTCGTATGATTTTCTTATATTTTGTGTCCACTTCTGGCAGTTTGCATGTACTTCTACCTGTCCTTGTTCGTATGATTCTCTTATATTTTGTGTGCACTTCTGGCAGTTTTGCATGATCTTCTACCTGTCCCTGTTCGTATGTTTTTCTTATATTTTGTGTCCTCTTCTGGCAGTTTTGCATGTACTTCTACCTGTCCTTGTTCGTATGTTGTTCTTATATTTTGTGCCCACTTCTCTCAGTTTTGCATGTACTTCTTCCTGTCCTTGTTAGTATGTTTTTCTCATATTTTGTGTCCACTTCTGACAGTTTTGCATGATCTTCTACCTGTCCTTGTTCGTATGATTCTCTTATATTTTGTTTGCACTTCTGGCAGTTTTGCATGTACTTCTACCTGTCCTTGTTCGTATGATTTTCTTATATTTTGTGTCCACTTCCGGCAGTTTGTATGTACTTCTTCCTGTCCTTGTTCGTATGATTCTCTTATATTTTGTGTGCACTTCTGGCAGTTTTGCATGTTCTTCTACCTGTCCTTGTTCGTATGTTTTTCTTAAATTTTGTGGCCACTTCTGGCAGTTTTGCATGTACTTCTTCCAGCCCTTGTCCGTATGTTTTTCTTATATTTTGTGTCCACTTCCGCAGTGCAAACGTTGCCAAGGATTTAATCACACGCAAATGTATTGCAAAAATGAACCGCGATGTGTTAAATGCGCCGGAAATCACCTCTCCCAAGACTGTGGAATAAACAAACAAACCTCCGCAACCTGTGCAAATTGTAAGGGAAAGCACCCGGCAAATTATAGAGGCTGTGAAGTAGCTAAGGAGTTGCAAAAACGGAGAGATGCGCTCCTAAAGCCTCAGAATACAAAACCGCATCGGGTAATGGTCCTCGGACAGCAGGAGTGCAGACTTACGCTCAGGCCGCGGCATCCGAAAAACCAAAAAACGCTGAAATTTCTACAGACCCTGTTTCTCACGTTTTCTCAGTTATTCTGTCAAAACTTGAAGAGCAAAGCAAAATAAATACAATTATTCTCGATAGGTTAGTTAAGCTCGAAAGTTATTCACGGAAAACGCGTACTTCAACTAGAATATGAATGAAAAACGAATGATAAAAATATGTTCTTGGAATGCAAACGGACTTTTGCAAAAACTCGATGAATTGGAAATATTCATGCGTAAAAAAGATATTGACATTTGCTTGATTACTGAAACCCACGTGAAAAATGGATCGCATTTAAATATCAAAGGCTATAATGATTTCCACGCTTGTCACCCCTCGGGGAAAGCGAGAGGCGGATCATCTTTGTATATTAAAGACTGCATCGAACAATTCGAACACCTGAAGATAGAGCTTGAAACCTTGCAACTGTGCACAATTAGAGTTAAAAACAATCAGCGTACTCTTAAAATCGTATCTATCTACTGTCCTCCGCGTTACACGCTAGAAAAAAGTGATTTTACTAATGTGTTTAAATCACTGAAACCTAATTTCATTATTGGCGGCGATTTTAATGCGAAACATACTTTCTGGGGTTCTAGATACATCTCGCAAAAAGGAAGAATACTCTATAGGGCAGGTATGGAGTTCAGCTGTGATTTCCACTCGACGGGCAAACCGACTTACTGGCCAGCTGATCCTTCGAAAATACCTGACCTGATCGACTTTTTCGTTGTGAAAGGAATATCTACAAATCACATAAAAGTTGAAGAGAGCTTTGATCTGTCGTCTGATCATTCCCCAGTTATTTTGACATTGAGCGAAAAACTAGCCTATAACCTAGAGCCAGCGAGACTAACTGGTAGAACAACAAACTGGGAAGGCTTTAAGAACGAAAGTGAAGAGAATACTGTACCGAGCGTTCCACTCATGACATCCTATGAACTTGAGGTAGAAGTTGACCGCTTCGTTGAGATCATACAGCTTGCATCCTGGAATAATACGCCCAACCCAAGGAAAACGCCGGACAAATTCGGTTAACGATATCCTCCGGAAATAATTGATTTGGTCAGAGATAAGAGGAAAGCGCGTAAAAAATGGCAACAGAGTCGTGCCCCGCAACACAAAGCACATTTGAATCGATTGTCCAATTTGTTGAAGAAGACAATTGGGGATTTTAAGAACCGTGCGATAGGCTCTTACCTTGAAAGTCTTACAGCGAAAAAGATTCCAATTACTCACTTTGGAAAGCTGTAAAAGGCACCAAAAGGCCCAAAATCCCCTCGCCGCCTTTAAAAATAAATCAAAATGAATGGGCAAGGGAAGATAAAGAAAAAGCGAACGTTTTTGCCGCTCATCTGGAAGAAACCTTCAAACCGCACGATGATCAAGTGGTTTACGACGACATTAACAGGCCGGAATTAACGTCTGACGATTTAATACTCAGAAGTGCAACGCTACAAGAACTTAAACAGGAGATCGTGAATTTAAAACCTAAGAAAGCTCCTGGTTATGATTTAATCACTGGAGAAATTCTCAAAGCTCTACCTAGGAAAGCACTAATCAAGCTTCTCCATATAATAAATGCCGCACTCAGATTAAAACACGTGCTGAGACAATGGAAAGTTGCGGAAGTTATAATGGTTTTAAAACCAGGAAAACCGCCAAATGAGGTAAAATCGTACAGACCAATCTCGCTTCTTCCAATCATATCCAAAATTTTCGAGAGGCTATTACTAAGACGCCTTCAACCGGTTATAGAAGGAAACAGTCTTATCCCTGACCACCAGTTTGGGTTCAGGAGTAAGCATTCGACGATTGACCAGGTGCATAGAATTACTGACGTAATCGAGAAAGCACTAGAAGAAAAAAAGATATGCTCAAGCGTATTTCTTGACGTCTCGCAAGCCTTTGATAAAGTGTGGCACGATGGCCTTAAATGCAAACTACGACAAGTTCTCCCTGTATGCCTATACGATATTCTAAAATCGTATCTCGGGAATAGACTCTTCCGTGTTAGACATGGAAACGAATACTCGGAGCTTAAAGAAATTTCGGCCGGCGTACCGCAAGGAAGCGTTCTTGGGCCGCTTCTCTATCTGTTATATACGCGTGATATACCGAAAGAGGATGGCGCTACCCTTGCTACGTTTGCCGATGACACCGCTATCCTTGCAGTAGGTAAAACAGTCGAAGAAACGACTGCAAAACTGCAAAGCGCACTGAATAAAGTTAACGAATGGACGAGGGACTGGCGGATTGCCCTCAACGAAACTAAATCCGTCCACGTGAACTTCACATATAAAAAAACGAATGACTTGCCAATTTTTCTAAACTTGGCCCAAATACCCTTTGCTTACGAAGCCAAATACCTGGGAATGACACTAGATGCAAAACTTAAGTGGAATTCGCACGTGAAAATGAAACGCAAAGAACTCGAAATCAAATAAAGGGAAATGTACTGCTTACTCGGAAAATATTCCCAGCTCAGTACCGAGAACAAACTGCTTCTATACAAGCAAGTGCTAAAGCCGGGATGGGCCTACGGTATACAACTTTGGGGTTGTACCAAGAAAACGAATGCGAATATCATACAAACATTCCAAAATAAAGTGCTTAGAGAAATTGTCCAAGCACCGTGGTATTCCAGAAACGACGATATCCACAGAGATCTCGGAATTCCTGCAATCGAAGCGGAAACTAGAAGCCTCGCACGAAAACATAGAAACCGACTAATGGGACATGTTAACAATACAGTCCTAGCTGTTTTCGATGATAGCAATTTGGTCGCCGACTACAAAGAACAAAACCTTCCGACTTGGCGAGATAAGGACTTACCGCGATTAAATTGCGGAACATGCAGGATCTTTCATTGGAAAGTAACCTGCCAAACGTTTTATTTCGTGATAAAAAAATTGCTTGATAAGTTTTAACTTAGTTGCAATATCGAACGAATTAAAATCGAAGGGAGGTGCTTTTAGTCAGTAGGAATCTGACACTACTATGAGACACTATCCTCATAGTTTCAATGTAAGATTTTCACCTACCCTCGGAAAAAAAAAAAAAAAAAACTTCTGGCAGTTTGCATGTACTTCTACCTGTCCTTGTTCGTATGATTTTCTTATATTTTGTGTCCACTTCTGGCAGTTTGCATATACTTCTTCCTGTCCTTGTTCGTATGTTTTTCTTATATTTTGTGTCCCCTTCTGGCTGTTTTGCATGTACTTCTACCTGTCCTTGTTCGTATGTTTTTCTTATATTTTGTGTCCACTTCTAGCAGTTTTGCATGTACATCTACCTGTCCTTTATCGTATGCTGTTCTTATATTTTGTGCCCACTTCTCTCAGTTTTGCATGTTCTTCTACCTGTCCTTGTTCCGTATGTTCTTCTTATATTTTTGTGCCCACTTCTGACAGTTTTGGATGTACTTCTACCTGTCCTTGTTCGTATGTTGTTCTTATATTTTGTGTCCACTTCTGGCAGTTTGCATGTACTTCTACCTGTCCTTGTTCGTATATTTTTCTTTTATTTTGTGTCCACTTCTTGCAGTTTTACATGTACTTCTACCTGTCCTTGTTCGTATGTTGTTCTTATATTTTGTGTCCACTTCTGACAGTTTTGCATGTTCTTCTACCTGTTCTTGTTCGTATGTTTTTCTTATATTTTGTGTTCACTTCTGGCAGTTTTGCATGTACTTCTACCTGTCCTTGTTCCTATGATTTTCTTATATTTTGTGTCCACTTCTGGCAGTTTGCATGTTCTTCTTCCTGTCGTTGTTCGTATGTTTTTCTTATATTTTGTGTCCACTTCTGGCAGTTTTGCTTGTATTTCTACCTGTCGTTGTTCGTATTTTTTTTTTATAATTTGTGTATACTTCTGGCAGTTTGCATGTACTTCTAAGTGTCCTTGTTCGTATGATTTTCTTTTATTTTGTGTCCACTCCTGGCAGTTTGCATGTACTTCTTCCTGTCCTTGTTCGTATGTTTTTCTTATATTTTGTGTCCACTTCTGGCGGTTTGCATGTTCTTCTTTATGTCCTTGTTCGTATGTTTTTCTTATATTTCGTGTCCACTTCTGGCAGTTTTGCATGTACTTCTACCTGTCCTTGTTCGTATGTTTTTCTTATATTTTGTGTCCACTTCTGACATTTTTGCATGTTTTTCTACCTGTCCTTGTTCATATGTTGTTTTTATATTTTGTGTCCACTTCTGGCAATTTTGCATGTACTTCTTCCTGTCCTTGTTCGTATGTTTTTCTTATATTTTGTGTCCACTTCTGACAGATTTGCATGATCTTCTACCTGTCCTTGTTCGTATGTTTTTCTAATACTTTGGGTCCACTTCTGACAGTTTTGCATGTACTTCTTCCTGTCCTTGTTCGTATGTTTTCCTTTATTTTGTGTCTACTTCTGGCAGTTTGCATGTACTTCTTCCGGTCTTTGTTCGTATGATTTTCTTATATTTTGTGTCCACTTCTTGCAGGTTTGCATGTTTTTCTTCCTGACCTTGTTCGTATGTTTTTCTCATATTTTGTGTCCACTTCTGACAGTTTTGCAAGTACTTCTACATGACCTTGTTCGTATGATTTTCTTATATTTTGTGTCCACTTCTGACAGTTTGCATGTACTTCTTCCTGTCCTTGTTCGTATGTTTTTATTATATTTTGTGTCCACTTCTGGCAGTTTGCATGTACTTCTTCCTGTCTTTGTTCATATGATTTTCTTATATTTTGTGTCCACTTCTTGCAGTTTTGCATGTTGTTCTTCCTGTCCTTGTTCGTATGTTTTTCTCATATTTTGTGTCCACTTCTGACAGTTTTGCAAGTACTTCTACCTGTCCTTGTTCGTATGATTTTCTTATATTTTGTGTCCACTTCTGGCAGTTTGCATGTACTTCTACCTGTCCTTGTTCGTATTTTTTTCTTATATTTTGTGTCCACTTCTGGCAGTTTGCATATACTTCTTCCTGTCCTTGTTCGTATGTTTTTCTTATATTTTGTGTCCACTTCTGGCAGTTTTGCTTGTATTTCTACCTGTCCTTGTTCGTATGTTTTTCTTATATTTTGTGTCCACTTCTGACAGTTTTGCGTGTACTTCTTACTG